>JAUMTR010279005.1:0-13128 GCA_032270685.1 Microctenopoma stevenorrisi | reverse complement strand
TGAGAGACTTCAGACTGCCCCCCAGGGTGCTGAGGAATTTCTACACCTGCACCACAGAGAGCATCCTGACTGGGAACGTCACAACCTGGTTCGGGAATAGCACCATGCAGGACAAACGGGCTCTACAGAGAGTGGTGCGATCAGCTGAGCGCACCCTCTGTGCTGAGCTCCCTGACCTGCACTCAATCTACAGCAGACGGTGACCAAGGCCAGGAAGATCGTGATATATACGATACAATATATACTGCCCAATAGACCTTGCAATAACTCTGACCCATATACTGCTCTCACCCGAAGCACCCCCCCCCCAGACGCTGACAATCGACTGCAGTACATCACTACACTACACCCACCAAGTCACTTTACTGCATATTGTTGCACTCCACTTGCTGCATTCTTTTTACTTAGACATTGTATTGTTCTTCTGTTCTGACCTGTTTCTTAATTTATTGTGTGTCTTCTGCTGTTGCACTGAAAGAAGCCCTGGTTTCATAGTAGTCCCAAAGGACCTGTGTATGCTCAGCCTTTCAGGGATGACTGACTCACTTTACTTTACTTTACTTTACTTGGCAGAGCAAAGTAAATCAGTCAATGAAACCAGGTCTTCTTACCGTGCAACAGCACAACAGGACAAACATCTAGTAGCTGCTTCAGCTCAGGTTGCAATGTCGCTTGTTCACAAGCAAAGGGTCCAGCAATAGAAATACTTTGACAAAAGCTCTGGAGATACTCAAGCAAAACCTGCAGCAGTCATTGTGAAGAAACGGTGCTTGGAGTTCACCTATCATTCTGATGTAGGCAATGAAATGCTGTTTTATCACAAGATGCTGGTTTCTGATGGTTTCTGATGCTAAACTTGAGGTTTCTGATGCTAAACTTGAGGAGATCCAGATTTGACCAGAATCCTCGAGCTGTGATTGTTTGTTTTTAGGTTTTTATGTGCCTGAACTTTATTTTGCCCTTTGGCGATAAAGTGTTTCTGCTGGACAACAGACAGATCAGACTAGTGGCTTGGTGGCTCCACAGAGGCAAAATTCAGTCCAGACTCCTATCCCCTACCAGGTGTGACTTTGAGTAAGACACTCAGCACTTTGGATAAAAAGGATAAAAGCATCTGCTAAACAAAGTAAAGTGCAGCCTGGTAGCTCAGTGGGTTAGGCGTCAGACTGAGAAGCAGGAGGTTGTGGGTTCGAATCCCGTCTGACTCCTAATCCATCTCCTACCAGGTGTGTCTCTGAGCTCCTTGTAAGTCGCTTTGGATAAAAGCGTCTGCCAAGCAAAGTAAAGTTAAAGTAACAAAGTTAAAAAAATAGTCCACAATCGAAAATCAATTCTCAATCCAAACTATAACCCTAAGACAAAATTTGGATATTCAAGTCCAACATCCATCCATGCATCCGTTATCAGTCGCTTATCAGCGGTCGGGTCACGGGGGCAGCAGCCTAAGCAGGGAAGCCAAGACCTCTCTCTCTCAATCCACCACATAGATCGACTGGTGAATCAATCTCTCTTTACCACAATGTATTTGAGCACATCCTCCGTTCCCCCTTTTTAAAAAGGGGAACCACCACCACAGTCTGCCAGTCTAGAGTTACTGCCCCTTATGTCTATACAATGTTGTAGAAATGTGTCAACTATGACAGCCCCACATAATCCAGAGCCTTAAGAAACCCAGGACAGTCACTTCTAGGTGACACTTAGTATATTTTATTATTTGACCTTTATATTGTGGGACATACAGTCACAGTGACTGAAAACAGTCTCATTGTAGATTTTAGTCTTGTTTATTTAATATCATTCACACCTACAATCCAGGTTTTTTGCAATACAAGCAACTGCTGTCATTCACAACAACACTGTATAACATTAAAATACAATTAAAAATTAATATATATCAAATTAAAATCAGAAAATGAACTGTTATACACACATTTTACATCAAATCTAATTGGGACATAACATTAAATGCTGAACTTTTAGTCTCACTCAAACATTGAGAAAAAGTAGTGCACATGCTTTGAGAGAAAAAGAAAAGAGATTTGGAATATTGTCTGTATTATGGATTAATGTAAATTAGAAAAACTAATGTTCAACTGTGAGTGAGTCAAATATGCATTTACTGCAGTGACATCATCACTGTCATTGTTGAGGCTAAACTACTTAAATATAAAACTAAACAATTCCACGAGTGCACATTATGTGATCGTTGCCATGTGAACCATATATTACTACTTTAGATGTATCATCTCTATAAGGTGAGTGTGACAACAAAGCTGTAGTTTTTTTGGTTTATTACAGGTACATGATGACTTTCTAGCAGCAGGGCGCCTTTTGCAGATCTTCAAAAATCTGAAATGGACTTTCCTGATCTGATGCAGACTCAGCCCATAAACTAGAGGGTTACTGATGGGGGGTATGATCAGATACTCAAAGGATAAAGCACCTGTGATAACTGGGTTCAATGTTTTAGGCTCAAATCGAGTTAGTGACAGTTCACAGAAGACAGAAAACGAATAAGTAACAAATGTGACTATGTGGGGCAGACAGGTTTGTAACGCCTTTCCCCTGAATTCAGACGAACTTCTCCTGCAAACAAGCAGAATACGCAGGTAGGTGTACAGGACAAAGAAAAGGGGGATAAAGATAGTTGTCATCGATACAAATTGAGTTACTACATTGTTCAGAGTCGTGTCCACACAGGAAAGCTGAACAACAGGCAAGTTGGAACAGAAAAACCTGTGCAGTTTATTCCCACACAAAGGCAAACGAACTGTGAGAGAAAGACCAAAACCACAGGCACATGCAGGATACAGCACGGCAAAAATCCAAAGTCTGATCACCGTCCTAAAAGTCATCTTCCTGTGATAGTGTAAAGGCTGACAAATAGCTACAAACCTGTCGTAGGACATGACGCTTAGAATAGTCACCTCAGATGCAGCATATGTGTAAATAACAAACATCTGAGTGAAACAGGAAGGACGTGAGATGAAGTGAGAGTCAGACAGTACGTCCATCAGGAACCTGGGGAAGAAGCCGGCTGAGCCGTACAGAGAGTTTAAAGACAGACAGCAGATGAAAATATACATGGGCTGATGCAGAGACTTCTCCAGACACACTGTGAGAATAATGACAACATTAGCAGAGATTATAGTCATGTAGATCAACAGACACAGACAGAAGAAGAGATATCTGAGGGAGCCATAGTCTGAGAACACAGTGAACTCAAAGTAGGAGGGAGTCACGCTGCTGTTGATCGTCATGTTTAGGGTTGTGTGCAGAACTAGATAAAGTTTCTTACTGCAACATAAATGTAGGTACTGAAAACCTACAATAGGCCTGAATGCACGAAAGCTGTTCTTCACAAACAGAATATGTTCAACAAATAAATGTGTACACAACAATTTCAGTGCCACGTGTACTACAAGCACAGTCAACCGGACATTTCTCATTGAGCTGGTTCACTGTCCTAGTCAGTACTCTGATATAATGGTTTCAAACAGTCTAAATGTACAACACATCACACACAAAACAATTGCAGTGCATTTTAAATTATTATTGACTTATAGCAATACCAAAGACCAAAATTCTACTGGGGAACAGTACTAGACACTGATATCGGTCCCTGCATTGGTTTGTGTTCAGTCAGATGTGAGACACTTGCAGCTTGTCCTTAACTAATGTGCCCTGAGGGGAGCCCAGCTTTTATTCTGTTCTGCTTTTAAACTGTGTGTGTGTATGTGTGTATCTCTGTGTGTGTGTATCTCTGTGTGTGTGTATCTCTGTGTGTGTGTCCCAGACTTGAGAAAGCCCTCTGGGTGAATCGTCGTCAAGAAACCTAACAAGTCCAGTTGTTGCTATTGGATAAACCTTTTTTGAGATAGCCGTGACCTGGATGACTGAGAACCTTCACAGATTTCTCATATACAAAAAAGGAAATTAAACAAATGAAAAAAAAAACTAAATAAATATGTACAATAAATAGGTAAAAGCAGTGGTAGTCAGTGTTTGTATTATTAGAGTCCACATAAGACACGTTCTGCTGTTGGAAAGAAGATGTGACTAAATCTAGTAGTCATTGTTTTAAGAGATCTGTCGAGGGAAGCAGGTGAAAAAGATTAGGATCAGGATGTCGTTGATGATTGCAGATTGTCTGCTGAGGTAGCGAGTCTTGAAAACTTGTGTGAAACTTCCTGGGTATCGTTAAAAGAACATTGTTAGTGGGTGATAGATTGTGAGTCCACCACCTCAGTTTGACGAGGGTCGTTCAATCTGGCAGTAAACTGCTTCTTTCACACCTCACTTAAACCCGGTCTAGGATTCTGACTTCATTGTCCTCAAATGAGTGGCATTTGTCCTTGAGGTGTAGATGAACTGCTGAGTCCTGTATTCCTAGAAGAAGCGTTTTATAATTGTAATTGTAATAATCATATAATTCATACTATTGAGAATGACACACACACTATCATTTACCAAAACAGTGACTATTCGTCCTACAATTTAACCCAGAACAGACGTGTTTCTGTGCTGCCCCTAAGAGAGCAACGGCCTCTGCCTGGGCACCCACATAAAAAAGTCTGGCTCCACCACTGACAGTTGGGGAGTTTTGTTAGGCCCACAACTTTAAAGACCATGTTGGGAGTTCAAACTTGCTTTTAGGGTTAGAGATTGAGTCAGGTTATTTTCTGGTTAGGGTTCATCTGAGGCTGTCAGTTTCACTAATAAGAAGAAGCATTACCAGTTATCATTACCAGTTATGACATGTATGTTCCACATTTATTAAAAATATATTTAACAACACACACATTTGGAAACAAATTAATACATTTTTTAAAGTGCCTCAATGAGGCTTCTGCACCTGTGCAGGTGGTTTGTTTCACTTTTGTTAAGCAAACTGCAGCCGTCTCAGGTTGAAAGAGTCTTCCACACACTGCTTGTTCTTCAGGTCATTGCTGGGCAGCGTGTTTACATCCAGAAATCCTTCATCATCTTAAGCATTCACTGTGTTATGCACAATACAGACTGAGACTAAGGGATAATATAGACTGATGATCTATGTATATGTCATCTCACAGTTAAAAGGATTCACATACAGTTTAACAAAGAATCTTATGTCTCTGTTCATATTATGTTTAGTTTGTGTTGAAAAAACAATCTATTCAGATGTTTAGTATATAATAATAATAACAATAACATCATATGTAACCAAACATGAAAAGTGAATCAGAACCAGCAGGTGAGGTAAACACGTCTGTGCCGCTTTTCTCCTGACTGCTACACAGCTTCTGTATGTGATGATAAAGATCTGTGTATGTAAAGAGTATGACGAGCATAGGGAGAAGAAGCACATTTAACAGAACGAGCACACTGTACACAGAGAGGACCCGTGAACTCACACAGTGAAGTTTGTAGGCTGAATTGTTACAAAAGATCCCTTGCAAAACAAAGTTACACAGTTTAGCTTTAGCGCTTAGAACAACGGGCACAGCAACCTGACACACAGGCACAATCCAAGCTACACTTAGAAACGAACTGACAGTTGTTTTTCTTATGATGGTCGGATACTGAGGTTTACATATAGACACGTATCTGTCGTAGGACATGGCTGCTAACAGTAATGATTCTGAACCACTTAAGGAGTAATAGGTTACTAACACATCTGTCCTCGACCGTACATACAACCTATGCAGGCAGCTGCACTCCTCTCCTTTTGGCTTCAGGTGGTGTGAGGTGATCTGCTCTCTGGGTCCTTCTTATTATTCAGATTCCCTTTACTTTATTGTAGTTCACCCAAAGCCAGACACATGCCCTTAAACATGCCACATATAATACACTCTTCACTGATGTTAACATTGTTTGCTCTCAAAATCCTTTAGGGACTTTCATATCCTCCAAAACTGGTCCAGCCCTTACATCTCCCACCACATCACAAGTCAGTAACTGCCAAAAAATAAATGCACCACAAATCATGCACAAAACCAACGTTACCAGTAGAAATGACGCATACCGTTGCCTAATTCTGCACATTTTATTCAATCGAAACTTGTTAAACTAGGCAAAGAAGTTTCAACAGACCAAATCTCAAAAGCTGTAGTCTGGCCCTATTACGACAGGTACTATACTTTCCATTGATCTAAAGGAATGGGCACGTGCCGGCTTCATGTCTGAATGAGCGCCCTAATTACGTTTCCATCAAATACACAGCAGTCTTACAAGCTCAGACCTTCTCACATTTACAATGCATTTTCAACATGACACAAGTCAGAACAGTTTGAATAATACATATTCAAAACAAAAAATGCCTAAGGCCTTATGAAGTGAAGCATGTGAAGTGTCAGTGTCAGGATGAGTTGTGAGACAAATTCAAATTATCCAAGCAGAGGCAAGTTGTACTGTGTATTTAGCTTCAGCAAGAATATGAAAAACCTTTTGCTTTGCTGGTAGCTCAATAGGTTAAGCGTCAGACTGGAATGCAGAAGGTCGCAGGCTCGAACCCCGTCTGACTCCTAGTCCATCCTCTACCAGGTGTGTCTCTGAGCTCCTTGTAAGTCGCTTTGGATAAAAGCGTCTGCCAAGCAAAGTAAAGTCAAAACCTGCTGATTTGTACCAAATATTCGTATTTTATGGTATTTTCCATAGCAACTGGATGTGTTTATTTCCTAACATTTAACCCTTCCATTTCAGAGGGCTTTCTCAGAAGATAGAAGACCTTTTTTGAGATAACCATGACCTGGATGAATGAGAATCTTTATAGAGAGAAAAGTGAAGATAATTATTAGCATAACAGTTAAAACTTATATCACACCAGAATGGTATAAAAACAGCACGCGGAGCATTTTCTTTCTGGCATTAGTAAAGTGTTATGGTTCTTAAATATCAAAAGTTTAAAATTAGTTTTTGTTTTTCTTAGAAGTTGACACTGGGTGTAGATTTATCCTACTTTTACCAATCTGATATTTCTAAAGAAAAGGCAGACATATCTATATACCGTATATTTATCTATTGGCAAAAAAACACATTTTTACTTCAATTTGTCTCGACAGAACAATTTATCAATGTGTTTAGAGATTTCCTTCATTTTTAGTCCATAAATGATCGGATTAAAAAGAGGGTTATACATTAACATTTGTAAAGTCATTACAAAACGTGCCGTTTTTGGAAAATCAGATGTTAGTCTGACAATAATAATATCATAAGTAATCAAACAAGAATAGTTGATTAAAACCAGCAGGTGAGGTAAACATGTCTGTGCAGCTTTTTTCCTGACTTCGACACAACTTCTATAAGATATAATAAATATCTTTGTGTATGTGAAAAGTATGAAGAGAACAGGAAAAAATACTAGATTAAGCAGAGCAACTATAACGTATATAGACGGTGTTCTCGAACCATCGCAGTAAAGATGGTTCATTGAGTTGTTACAAAATATTCCTCTTAAGTTAAAACTACAGAGTTTGTTTTTGACATTCAGTCCAACTGGCACCGCAACCTGACAAGCGGGTAGAAACCAGGCGAAAAACAGCAGAATATTAACAGTTGTCTTTTTCATGATAGCTGAATAATGCAGAGGTTTACATATAGACACATATCTGTCATAGGCCATGGCTGCTAACAGTAAGAACTCTGAACAGTTTAAAGAGTAAAAAAAAACACATTGAAAGAGACAAGCTGAATAAGATATGATCTGTTCTTCAGATAAAAAGTCGATCAAAACCTTTGGGTAGATGTTAGTGCTGAAAAGAAGAGAGTTCATTAACAGAGCTGCAATAAAAACGTACATCGGCTCATGAAGGTTTCTGTGAATCACAATGAGACATAAAATAGTAGAATTACAGCAGATTATCAGAATATATACAGTGAACATGATCAGAAAGTAGAGATATCTGTATCTGTGCAGCTCTACGTGACCATCAAGTATTATGTATGTCACATTGAATTCTGCATCCATTAAGATTTAATAAAACAGTTTAAACAAGAGGATTCAAGTAAACATGAATTAAAACAAACTTTAACTTACACAATACAAATCATATCATGTTACGGAGCCAGTTACCTGAAATGAAAAAACTCTTCTCATCAGAATTCATAAAGTGAACAGTTAAAGTCTGTGGAATGACTTTATCAGACTGCATCCCCCTCCATGGAGCTCATTAAACTCAACAAGCATGTCGTCAGTAATCACTAAACTCTAGAGCAGTGTTTCTCAAAGTAATTTCACCAATGTACCCCTGTGGAATACATTTTCGGCCAAGTACCCCTTAAACACTGTTTAGCTGGTCTAGTTGTAGCCTGAAGACAAACGATTAGGAATAGGAAAGAATACTTGTTAATTCATATTTTGTTTGTCACATACACAGTACGATATGCAGTGAAATGACTGACTCTTCCCATAAAAATCTAAACAATGAAATAAAATAAAATAGAAATTCATAGTTAAAGAATGGAGAACAAAGTATGTGGAATCAGAATCAGAAAACGATAAAACACTGGTCCATAAGTTCATAGAACGCTTTATGTGAAGAGCTCATTGTGTGTGAAAGCCCAATGTCCATGATTGTCCGTGGTATATGCAACTGTACAGATGAGTGATAGTTCTAATTTTAGCTCTGGACTCTCTTCAACCATGAAACCACGGTTTCTATTGACAGGTCATGTTATTAATCACATGCCAGAATATGTCAGAAATCTTTGTATCTTGTTATATATTTGATTTCTTCGTGATGGTCGGACACTGCGAAGGTTTACATATCTGTCAAAGGCCATGGCTGCTAACAGGAAGAACACAAACCACTGAAGGAGACAGGCAGATTACAGAACCAGTAAAAATTCTGAAAGTGAACTGTTTGAGTCTGACAAAAGTCTAAATCACACTGCTTTATCCTCAATGGATCTCGTTAGAATCTAGTGCAGTGGCCAATGATTTGTAAGGATGCTGCAGAACATCACTAGTTCAAGTCTAGCTTGGGCCCTTTGTTGCATGTAACATCGTCTTTGAACAAATGCTCAAATGTCAAAATGCCTAAAAATAGATACAAGGCCATTAAAAGAATTCTCTGCTTTTAGAAACAGATCTACACTGAGGACAGACTGGGCATGCTCACTCGCTCACTTCCTGGTCTAAATGGCACAAATGGCTGCAGACAAGATGGCGCCAACAGTGTCTTTTTTATGCCGCTAGAGAAGCTACAAATGACCAAAGGCATATTCCTTGTATGTACAACATACTTAGTGAATAAAGCTGATTCTGATCCATTATGCCAGAAAACACGTGAGAAAACGAGGAAAGCGAGTTGGTGTGCGTGTCAGAACCAGGGCTTAGCTTGGTGTCTCTGGTCATGCAGTGGACTACGCTCTCTGACAGAGACATGGCTTTAAAGTGGTGAGTTTGTAGCCTTTTCTGAACTTGTTCCTCCCGACTGCACTTTTAGTTCTCCCGGACCTCAGATAGAGGTGGAGGCTTAGCCACAGTTTTTAATTACTGTTTTCGCTGTCAACAATCACTGCAGCCAAATTCAGTTTCCAGTGAGATGGAAAAAGTTATTTTTAATGTATTTAATCAGATTATTAATCCATGTGATACCGCTGGTGCTGTGCCCTCAACTAGTATGTGCGAATGATTCTTAAAATTTTTTATGCTTAAGGTTTTAAAAATTAGGTCCTCTGTCTCTTTACCTTCTGCTGTAGACCCAAGTTCTTTTACTGTTTGCACAGCTGCCTTGCAGCAGTTTGAGCCTGTTTCACTAAGGGAATTAACTGAATTATTCCATTACTTTAGCCCCTTTTATTGCCCACTGGACTGTCTTCCACCCTGCTTGTTAAAAAGCGCCTTTAACACTATTAGGCCCTATATTTCGAAATGAATCGCCTCTATTGTTAGAGGTTTTGTTCCATTCTGTTTTAAACAGGCCGCAGTGCACTTATTAAAAAAATAATTTCGACCCAACTTCTTGTCGAATTATAGACAAATCTCAAATCTGCCTTTTCTCTCAAAATTTTAGACAAAGTTGTCTTACACAGCTACAGACCTATCTTGATCTTAAGGATATCTCAGAAAAATGTCAATCTGGTTTTAAATCATGGTATAGCACTGGGACTGCACTGTTAAAGAGTTTTTGATGATCTCCTTTTTACTACGGACCCTGGCAACTCTGCTTCGCTCCTGTTGTTGATGATGATCTAACAGCAGCCTTTTATACTTCATAATATTCTTCTGTCTCGCCTAGAACTGTGTGTTGGTCTTAAGGGCACTGCTTTTCAGTGGTTTGGATCATATCTTTCCCAAAGATCTTTTTTTGTCAATATGGGCCCTTACATTTCTAACGCAGCCCGTCTTAACTGTGGTGTGCCCCATGGTTCCATTCTTGGTCCAACCAGGTTTGGCCTTTATTTATTGCCCTTGGTTTTAATTTTCTCAAAGAACAATATTACATTTCATTGCTCTGCTGACGACCTACAAATGTGTTTGCCGTTAAGTTAGGCACATGATCTTTTAGCAATCTAATGGACTGTGTCATCGACATTAAACAGTGGTTGTCCATTAATTTTCTTAAGGTAAATGAAAAAAAAATTGAAATTGTAATTTTGCTGTTTCGAATGGAGTGGATTGTGCTCTGGGCCATTATCCTTGTACTGCATATCACATGTCAAAAACCTGCGTTTCTGAACAGGTTACTCACCGCTTTGTCACCTGTTGACTGGACTACTGCAACTCCTTGTATTATGGCCTGGACCTGTGGTCATCATATCGACTCCAACTTCTTCAAAATGCATCTGCTCGCTCGCTGACTGGAACTAAGCGGCAAGAACATAATTCCGGTGCTGGCCTCTCTCCATTGGCCTGTCTACGCATGCTCGAGGCAGAACCATGAGATTCAGCACTCCTTTTAACCATTCCAGGAACAGCTAAAAACCCGAGGGGACAGAGAATATGCTGTGGCTCGTCCAAGACTTTGGAACAGTCCTAGAGTTGTTGTCCTAAATGTCTTTTTTCTTGAGACTTTTACTCATTTAATTTTAATGGTGAATATTCCTTAATTTTCATATTTAATATTGTTGTTTAGTTATTTTCCTTTTATTGAGTTTTATGACTTCAGTCATATTTTTTATTTCTTTTTTACATCTGTCTGTAAAGCACTAGTCAACACACAACTTTGCCTTTAAATGTCTGTCCAACATTATCTGTGGCATAAGAATTATCACACATGCACTTGCAAGCAAATACAAACAATGAAACAAATGCATTCTTTGAATGACTTTGCACAATAGACATCTCTGCTTGAGCCACTAAGAAGAAATGTACATTAAGCAGTTAATGCATCAGATGATTTTGGCTGAACAGAACAACCCTTTGAGGTGTTTAGAAATTTCTTTCATTTTCAGACCATAAATAAGAGGATTAAACAAAGGATGATACAAAATAGTTTGCAATGTCATTAAGAGCCTCACAGTTTTTGATAAATTGGATTCAACTCGAGCTATACTGATATCATACGCACACAGAGAAGAAAAACTAATTAAAACCAGCAGGTGAGGTAAACACGTCTCTGCAGCTTTTTTCCTGACTTCTCTACCACTTTGATAAGCTATAATAAGAATCCTTGAGTATGTGAAAATGATGAAGAGCATGGGGAGTACTGCAAGATCTACTAAAGCAACTACACCATATATAGTGATGACTCTTGAGTGAACACATAAAATTTCATAAATTGCATTATTACAAAAAATTCCTTTTATAGTAAAACTACACAGGTTAGTTTCAGCACTCAGTATTGCTGGGACTGCACTATGACAAGCAGACACAAACCACGTTAACGCCAGTAAAATACTCACAGTGCTGTTCTTCATGATGGTTGAATACTGCAGAGGTTTACATATCGACACATATCTGTCATAGGCCATGGCTGCTAACAGTAAGAACTCTGAACTGGCTGAAAAGTAAATTATGAAAAACTGAAGGAGACATGCCGATAATGATATGATCTGTTTCTCAGATAAAATGTCATTTAGAAGCTTTGGGTAGATGTTAGTGCTGAAAAGAACAGAGTTCAGTAACAAAGCTGCAATAAAAATGTACATAGGCTCATGGAGGTTTCTGTGAATCCAGATAAGACCCACAATAGTAGAATTACTGCAGAGTATTAGAACATATACTGTAAACAGGTTTAAAAAATAAACATATCTGTATTTGTTGTCTTCCACAAACCCATCAAGTGTGATGTATGCAACATTTGACTCATTACCCATTAACGTTGTTTAAACCATACGATCAGTAACTAAAGAAGCTCCTTACAAAAGCAGTAATAATAAAATCTAAATGCATCTCATCACATCAATGCAACCCGTACTGATGTCTTATTCATTCATGCTCATGACACAATTTTCTTTATTAGATAATTTAATCCTCTGTGGATCTCATTAAATGTGCATCACATGGGGGGGGGGCATTATGAAACACATTTTGTGTTGTATAATGACACAAACAATATCGAAAAGACTGGAACCCCACTTTCAGAAACAGATGGATTTTTTTCCTACTGTGTGCGAATGTCTTTTCCCATAGTGTCCCTGACATCCACTTACATTTGGGTGACAATCTGTGGTGCATGTGTTTTATTTGTAATGTAAAAGCTGTTAAGACCTGAAATCTGAGTAAAAATACTAAAATCTAAAGCAGAAAACAAGGCTGATAGTATAAATATTAGACTGTAAACAACAGATCATTAATTCACCATAATGTTTTATATACTGTATAAATGACTGAAGTGTCTTTACTTTACAAAAGACATTATTTTATGTTACTGATTCTTTTGTTTTTTTCAGATTTACAAGAAATATAACTCCTACTGTGTATAGGAAATACAGCCGTTAATTGTTTTAAATGTTTGCCTTCGAAATATTATCTTCATAGCAGGACACTACTTTTAAATTCAATATTAAATTTTGCCCTGTGACAATGTGATTAATCGCTGAAAGAGCATGTGGTTAAAAATATTTATCGTTGCCCAGCACCAATTTAAAATCATCAAAGGAAAAAAATAAAAATGTAAAAGCTGATACGCAGAGTCGCAGTCTTACACGCCTCTCTGCAGCTTCTTTACGGCCGTCACCCCCCCAACAGTATCAGCACCCTAT
>JAUMTR010278914.1:0-13146 GCA_032270685.1 Microctenopoma stevenorrisi | reverse complement strand
TTATTTCAGTTATTTCTCCTTCATTATGTTACATGTTTATCTCTGTTCTCACAGTGACAAAACAAAGGTGGAAAAAATTTGAAAAAATAAAAACATGTATATTTTATGAAACAATAGGAGACATATTGGCATATATAGGCTTATATTCAGACCTAAGAGTTCAAATTATGTTGGGTTGTTTTTTTATTGTAAAAATGTAGAACTGTGAAGAAATTAAGACGAAGAATTGTACAGACCATATTTAATTGTTTTTAATTGCAAACTTGTCAACAATGTGTTTGAATGAAGAATAGACATATATCTACTTTTTACTGTACATGTACTTTTGCAACATTGTGACTGTTGATTCTTATAGGGACGTCACCACTGACAACAAAATGAAAACTCAAAGCCTCTGCAAAGGCGTCGTTTATTATTTTAGCTGGCATTACTCTTCTTCTGACTCTCCTGCCCTGTTCTTATGGCTCTTGTGTGCTCTCTGCTGGTCAGGACATATAAAGAGTGAGAAACTTATCAAAACAATGCTTTCTACTGCCAGTAAAAGTTAAAAGTTCAAAACATTTACTTACTTTACTAAGTATGCATATGTATAATATTTACACTTTGCACATTTAAATTTGATGGCAGTTATATTAAAACCTTCTAAATTACTACGTTGTCATGATGCTGTTTACTTTAATTCTTTTTTCATTTTAAATTTGATGATTATCCTCATAATTATAAAACATCTATATGACTTGTTTTCCCAAGTGAGCATGTGTGACCTTGTCACTTCAAATGTCACATGTTTTGTTATGTTCTCTGTATAATCTGTTTGCACTTTCACTACTGAGATGTAGGATATTTTCTAAGAGGTAATATTCATACAATAAGTCACTATTGGCACATAAGGGAACCAAATAATTGGTTTCACGTTGTTGCTAAAGTAAAATTTAAAAAACCCTTCTAAAGATTTTAACACATAATATTAAAACTTCATAGAATGCATGTTAACACCTTTGCTAATCATATTAATCTAAAGCCTTTGTAGGAAGTGACTGAACTGTTTCTGCCACCTGAGCTGCTGCCCTTCTGGGTGGCTTGGAGATCCCGTGGGCTATCATCCTGTGAGAGAAGGCGCCTGCTTGGATTTTGCTGATAAACTGGATTTGATAAGAACTGATGATTGTATATTTCCACCCAAAGGAAAAAGTGTGTGTCTGTTAGTCACAGGTTGAAACTAGAAAACAAGCTGAAGCTCCTCCCATCAGGAATACTGCAAATGTCCCTTGGCCTTTATCATCATCTTCACCCTTGTCCTGATTGTCAAAGGGGTCATATTGGCCTGATATTTCCATGGTGAGTAGTTTAATGTTCTCAACATGATTCTTGGTTCACATTGACATATCTTTCCTTCTCATGCCACCAGGCATGACACTTTTGTTGTATTCGTGAAATATCAAGATAACTTCTGGATTCACTTTCATGCAGTTTGGTTCAAGCTTAGCTCAAGCTGAATTTAAAAAAAGAAAATATATGCCAATCAGAACCTGGAAGATATCTGTGGGGTGTGTGAACACATCCTTGTTCTAAAAACTAAATGGTCATTATGACAAACCTGCTAAATTTTGGCCAGGTCAAAGTCAAATTTTGAGAAGGCAGAGTAGGGCCTACCATGATCAATGGGACCAGCCTTGGGTCTGTGAGGAGGGATCAGCCTTGGGCCAGTGGTCTGAGAAGCAGCAGGCGGCTGGCATCAGAGTCTGAATTCTCCTAGACAGGCAGGGGATTGGCAGTGGAGGCACAATCGCTCAAGGAGACACACCAAAGGTGGTGGCAAATGGAGACTGGAATAGTACCTGCATGCCCAGGGACAGTGGCATCATCAGCCTGGTGTGCTGATGTCAGGTGCTGGAAGACACAGGCACTTGCTGATTCTGAGCATCTATTTGACTGGGTAACTGGATAGCAGAATGTGGGATTTAGATTGACTGCCTTAAGATGGCCTCCACTGGGCTTAGAGTCACACTGAGGAGCAGGTGATACAGTTAGCTGGTCCGCAGCTACAGGAGGCTGACTAGGCCGCAGGGTGGCCGTTAGTACAATCTGGCCTAGCTGCTGGCAGGGCAGCCTTGCCAGCTGAATGGCAGCTAGCATGCCCCGTGCTAGCTGCAGAAGATGTAGGGTAAGGGACAGGAAAACACACCAGGTTGACTTAGGGACAGGGTAATAGTTAGCAGGCCCCATGCTAGCTGCTGATGGATCTGGAACACAGCTTTGGATGGCAGCTTCATTAAAGCTTTTTATAATGACCTTACCCTTCCTAGCATTGAGTCCACGGTGGCCAGTTAGCAATATTTACTATTTATTTATTATTTACATAAACCCTAATTACAGTCCTTATATAATTATTAAGACACTGTTTTGCTGTTTCCCATTTCGCCACTAGATGTTACTGAAACAAAACCTTGAATGAATGAACCACATGGTTTGATTCTGCTTAATTTGCTTCTGCTTCATCACTTGGGGAGGCAACAGTGAAAACAACAATCTGATTAGGGAGTGAATTGGAAGGGAAGGGAGGATAAGACCTACATAAATTGACTAAAGATTTCAAAATAAAAACTTGCTGAGCATATAGGAAGGAAGAACCAGAGCATGAAAGAATTGTTGGACTTCAAAAGCTTTTTCATACATGGCCTTTAGCCAGGTTCTAGATTGTAGGGAAATAAAAGCAAAAAGGATGCAGATTTCGTGAGATAGGTTTTCAATTTTATAAAAGGTATTGTTCTACCTCCTTCAAGTAATCGACAGTAGGCTCTTCTGCTCCAGGCAGGGAGCAGGAGAGGCATCTCACAACCATGAAACTTCTCAATATTCCAAAAAATATTATAAACGCCAGAATAATTTTGGCTTGTTACATCTACTTCCTGTTTAAAGGGAAAAGAAAGAACCACATCAACACCAATTCAAATTATTAAAATACAAAAAATCTAAAAGAGCAAAGAAAATCTGAAGATTAATAAAACCAGTAAACGCCAAAGGTGTAAACTGTAAAGAACAACATAGATAAATATCATAATGATCGTTGACAATTGGATGTGAGGATGTGATAAGTAGTAAGTTCCTGATCCTTTTTCAGTGACGGTTCACTTCCCCTTTACAGTGGGAGCAGGAGTTGTATAGTGTATTGTTCACAGGGAAAGTTAGCTCTCTGGAATGCTCTCTGTTGACCAGTCTGGATGATTGTGCTCCTCTGTCCAGGTTCTGTCTAAACACTAGGTTTCTCAGATCTTTTGCATCTCTCTCTTTTACATCTCAGAGCCTCTACCATGCAGCAGACTCCTGTTGCACTTCTTGAACAATCATTTCACCTTTTATCTGGCTTGTTAGACTTATGTCCTTTCTCATCTCTTTTATTATCATTGCTTTCAATTTCCCCTCTTTACCACAAGCAGTGTCCAGATTCCGGAGGACTGTTCCTGTTATGTACATTTTAGAAGAGAAACTGGACAGGCATTGAAGATGACACTGGCCACTACAGACCCGTAGAATATCTGTAGCATGGTGCTTCAGACATTGAAGGACCTGAGCCTTAGTACTGTTATGTTTGAAGTTCAGTCAAGTTTATTGTCTTTTGTACAGTATTTGTACACATATACAACCTCCACCTGTTCCCCCTGAGTAGAAATAAGAGTGATTGTTCATTTACTGATGTTGTGCTGGAGGTGGTTGCCCTCACATTAGCCTACAAAGGTGTCCACCACTTCCTGATACTTTGTGTTTTCTCCACCCTAAATATGCACTACAACAACAGAGGTCTCCTGAAGTTGGCTCTTCAGACACGGAGTTGTACCTAAAGTGTGTCTTGAAATGTTGTCTTAAACACTTTTGTACTTTGTATTTACCTATGACTACAGGCCGATTGACTCAATGACTATAGGCCAATTGTTTTGATGTCAGTGGTCATTAAATCATTAAAACGACTCCTGCTCGCCTCCTGAAAAAGATTACGTGCCCTCAGCTGGACCCCCTGCAGTTTGGCTACAGGGCAAACTTCTCATCTGCATTCAACACCATCATCCCTGAGGCACCTTCCTCCAAACTCTCCCAGCTCCCTGATGATGCAGATGACACCAACATCATCCGTCTCATCCGAGACGGTGACGAATCTGCGTATCGAAGGGAGGTTGAACGACTGACAGTCTGGTGCAGTCACAACAACCTAGTGCTGAACACACTGAAAACTGTGGAGATGATAGTTGAATTCAGACAACACCACTCTGTTCCACCCCCCTTCACCATACTCTGCTCTCCTGTGTCAGTAGCTGATATTTTCAAGTTCTTGGCTTCCACCATCTCCCAAGACTTAAGTTGGGAGACCAACATCAGCTCCCTCCTTAAAAAATCTCAGCAGAAGATGTACTTCCTGCAGAAGCTGAAGAGGTTTCACCTTCCTCAGGAGCTGCTGATACAGTTCTACTCTGCTGTTATTGAGTCTGTCCTCTGCTCCATCACAGTCTGGTTTCGAGCAGCCACGGCACAGGACCAACACAGACTGCAGTGCACAGTCAGAACTCCAGAGAAGATTATTGGTGCACCTCTGCCCTCTGAAGAAGCCTAGATCTAGTTTGTGGAGTGATATGATTAACATAATTTAAGTTCATTGCTAAAACTGTCAAAGGTTCTGGATTCCTGGAGCAAATGGAGCCATCAGAAGGTTCTTGTCTAAGTGTGTCACCTGTAAAAGACTGCATAAAACTACTGGCAACCAGCTAATGGCAGATTTACCAAAAAGCAGGATCCTGCCTGATGACCCTCCATTCACCAGAGTAGGTGTTGATTACTTTGGTCCATTCCTAGTAAAAAGGGGATGAAGCCAAGTAAATAGATATGGTGTCATTTTCACATCTTGCAATACGAGCTGTACATCTGGAGGTTGCGTCTTCACTTGACACTGATGCATGTCTTAACGCCATCAGAAGATTCCTTGCCAGAGGAGGACAAGTTAAGGAAATGTACTCTGATAATAGAAGCAATTTTTGATCAGCTGACAGTGAGTTAAAGAAAAAAAATCAAAGAATTGAACTCCAGTATGATCACAAAAACTTTGCAGCATAGGGGTATTCAATGGCATGTCAATCCACCAGCAGGATCTCACCATGGCAGAAGTTGGGAGAAGCTGATACGTTTGCCGAGAATGATTTTGAATGTCACAGTGAAAGAACAAACTTTGGATGAAGAAGGTATCCATACCTTACTATGTGAAGCTGAGGCCATTCTTAACAGCAGGTATATTACAAAGAAATCTTCAGACCAAACCATCTCCTGTGCCTAAAGGTCAAGCCCAATTTACCCCAAGGAGTCTTTAAAAAGGATGATCAGTATGCAAACCGCTGGTGGAAACAAATCCAATATCTTGCAGAGGTTTTCTGGAAACACTGGTGCAAGGAATATCTCATGCAGCTCCAAGAACGTCAGCGATGGACTACACCTGAGAGAAACGTCCATGTTGGTGATGTTGTGCTGATTGTAGACATTGAAAACAATTAGGGGCCGGTAATGTAGGAGCCTAGATCCAGTTTGTAGGGTGATATAATTAACATAAGTTTATTACTAAAACTGTTAACTTCATAATTCAATAGTATAAGCAGCATACTTGGCAAATAAAGCAGATTCTGATTTTGTATAGTTCTTAAACCTTCCAAAGTAAAGTGCCTCGAGATAACTTATGATGTAAATTGGCACTATATAAATAAAACTGAACTGAATTGGTGTCCACAAATTATAGGAATCTGAACACATTCAACTGTCTGATGCAACAAGCTTAACTCAGGCTAAGGGCTACATTGCATGCACACTAACCATTCAGTCAAATAACTATTACTTAGGATTGAAATAACCTATTACATCAGCCCCATGAGAAAAAAACCCAAAAGGGAACCAATTGTTCTAAAATTTCCCCTGTCTATGCGACGAGGCTGCTTGTTTAAAAAAAGCTCAACTGTGTTTTACGAGTGTTGTACACCTACAGAATAAGGAGTAAACCTGAGTCTTCATCTCTGTTGTTCCAGCCTGAGGGAGTAGCCATGTTGTCCTGGCCCAAACTGGTGAGTGTATTGATTTGATAAACAAATAATTTATCTTATCTCACTGGCACAGTTGTTTAAAGTAGCTTTTGAGGACAGTACAACACTAAAATTTGTAACAAATGTCTTTTATCAATTATTACTATTCAGTTCTATATAATTATGTTTGTTGTTCAGTTGTAGAACACAATCACATCATTCATTTATAAGCCAATGGCTTTCATCTGACTTAGTTTAACACAGGCAGTATGATATTTTCTTTTTTTTTACATTATCAGCAAACAGTACTCTTATATGACTCTTCTCATTTTACAATTACAAAAAAAGTGTGATTTTCAACTAATAAAATCATAAAACCTAAATAATATCAATATCAAAAATGTTGGTAGATTCAGAAAGTTCCCAGTGACGTTGACAGTTTCAACATTAATTAACATGAAGTTTGCATGAAGTCAAATAGAGTTCAGATATTAATCATCTTCTTCGCATGAATTGGTGATATGCCTTGACAGAGTTTTGTTGTTGTTTTAATGGGTGTTTTGTTAAAAATGTTCTCTTAGCTCACACAAACAGTGATGTGAGATTAGCTGTTTCATTTTCGCAGAAGTTTCATTTGTGCATTTTGGATTACAAGAAGCAGAAGTTACACTTTTTTTGGCATGACGTGCATTCACCCAATAATGTGTAGGCCTAATACAATATGGAAAAAGAATTATCAAGAAACATGAGTAACATGGGGTTTTCAACTATTAGCAGTGTGTATTGCTGCCATTGTGTTGTGACTGTGAATTTATGTACTACCACTGGAGGGCATCAAAGAAAGATTTGTATCTATTATTTAACCACTTGTGCCCTTAAATGTCCCAGGAGGCTAGAGCCAGTCCCGGTTGTCAGTGGGTGAGGTGGGGTAAAGCTATGGAAACCAGTTTAAGATATACACTGTGCATGAAAGAATCAAGAGTTATTGGCTACTTAAATGATTTCTCCTGTGCATTCTGGCAGCAAAGCAACGACTTCTTTGCATGAGTCTACCAATTTACTGCTAATGATGATAAAGAGTCTTTGGTGTTTGCGGAAATGCAATCTGTCGTTCTCTGGAAGTTAATGTGAGGCAATGAGGCAGTTTCCTCTCAAATTCTTTATTAGGCCTACTAACTACCCTATTTATTTTTTGTGTCTGCATTTGGTTCCTAGTAGTCCATGTACATCTGTATGAGTTCCTCATCCTTGTTTTGTCCAAAATAACCTTTTACTTTACTTTGCTTGGCAGACGCTTTTATCCAAAGCGACTTACAAGGAGCTAGCGCTGGGTGTCTGGCTCAGGGACACACCTGGTAGGGGATGCACTAAGAGTCAGACTGGGATTCGAACCTGCGACCTTCTGCTTCCCAGTCTGACGGTTAACCCATTGAGCTACCAGGCCGCTTTGATTGAACATCTGCTTTATGACGAGAAATACCCTCTTTATTTTTAACCCCATTTCTGCATTGAAATACTCATGCTAGACAGGGATCTGGTAATGGTTAAGTACAGGCAATTGTTACAGTAATGTATATGGGTAGTTCATAGTGTGATACCATGGTTGCTTGCTAACTTTCACCAGATTTTGCCGGTTTTGGACCTCTGCCTGTTCTGACCTGCCTCTGCCACGACAATTATCAACAGCACTGTAAGTCTGATTCTGCTCTTCTGGCTTGTGAATTTCTGTCTGCCTCTGGTTCCTTTTTTGCTTTGAATGTTTGTCTCTCTGATATTTATGTCAAGATGGAGCTTCATAAACCATTAAAGCTTTCCATCCAATTAGTTCCCTCATGGGCTGAAGCTTAATGGTGTTTCATTTTCTCTACTGTGCCATACTGTGGACAATAAATGTAAAACAGGCAGTGGTATTATAATAAAAACACATAAATATAAAAAATATTATATATTACTTTTTACCAGGTAGATCCAATTGAATTTAGCAAGGGAGATCTGACCAAGATGACAACTTTCAGAATGTACACTTTATGTGTCGCATTATAAACGTAACATGAACAGCAGTGAAAAAAGGGAACGGAAAGTGTAAAACTGGCCTATAAGATAAAACTAGCACACTAAAAAGGGGTTTCCACCATGTTTTTTCACATGGATAACTTATCACCAACATACTACTGTCAGGGAAACCACACAACCACAGCACTTCTTTATTCTTCACTCAGATCTTTTCCAATACGTCATTTTAGATTCTGTTACAAGGAAGACATGTTTTAATGAGTGTTTAGCATAGCGTGAGTCTACAGGCATGGAAACAACTGATCATTATCGGTGTAAATGATGGTAAATTTTCATGTAAGAGGAAGAGACTGTGACAGAACGACAAGTAAGTTCTTCTATAAATTAACTTTCGCCAAAGGCTTTGATGCAAAAAAACACTCTTTTTCAGGGTAATGAATAAACATCTTAGTGACAGGAGTTGACGCCATAGCGGTAATCATAATGATGATAGGAGAGATGATAATCTTGAGTTTGGTTTCTTTGTGAGGCGTTTGAGGACTGACTGGTTTTAGTGTAGTTTGCGTCTCATTACCACAATGGCAGTGACAGTAATACAAGTGTTACTATGGTAAGCCTACTCCAAATGCCAGTACTATATACCATTAAAAACACAACTTTTTGCATTTTAAAATGAAGACTAGAGATACTTACGATAGAACAAGAAATAGAAACAGAAAAAAAAGTGTGTGGGAAAGAGTGTTTAAATATCAGAGATGTGGTTTGTTTGGGAAGGCGAGAGAAGGTGGAGGAAGCGTGGAGAGACAGAAAAAAAAACAAGCGAATGAAGTGGAGGAGTGAGTAAAGACAGAGTAAAGGCAAGAGACTCACATTAAAACCCATGAGTCCCAGTGAAACGTTTAACTGTTTTCGTGTAGCTTGTTGTTGCTCTTATAATGACCTCTTGCATTTTTAAAACATGTAACAGCGCATGGTCAATGTTAAAAAAAAAGACCTTAATGTTCTTTTAAGAATGCGTTTTTTCTCACTAGTTTATCTGTTTGCTTTGCTTTTGTCTATGTTCATCGTGATCCACACAATTATGTAATTTACTCTCCTACTGCCAGGTGAAAGGCAACAGCCCCCTTATAGCCATATCTCAGTGGAGCACAGACAGTTCTCTTTGTTCCTGCACTCTTTCAAGGCGACAACCGCCTACTTCTTTGTTACACACTGACTACCTTGCTTTTTTCCATTCTGCAGACTCCTCTGGCAGTTTGTATGACTGGTAGCCTATCTATGCAGGGAAATTAACTTAAAGTGCCAGATCTTTTCATGTCTCATCAAAGACAATGTGTGTTTTCATTTCCCCACAACACCTAGTACTAGCACTGGACAAGTCAGATCAGAAAAGAAATTGGGCAATAATGTTATTACATTTCATCCTCGGGGGGAAACGTAGTAAAATTGTAGTTTTGTATCAAACTTCAAAGCAATCCATCTCCAAGAATGTCAACCCAATAGTGGCACTACAAAACACAAATAGTGGATCACTAGTCTTACAGAGTTCCTGAGTAAATGCAGGGAGTCCAGGAAATGTTGAGTAAACAATGTGAAAAGCCCACACAGTTGTTCTGCTGATCAGTCATGTTGTTACTGTTGTTTCAGTCCTTGCTGCTTTTTCTTAGATCATTCATGCTGTTGCAGATTAACATCAAGTGATAAGTTTACAACTAAGAACAATAGCTTTGTGAGGCAGCCTTGTAGCTCAGTGGTTGAGGCAGCGGGCTGTGATGCAGGATAGTGGGATTGATTCCCAGCTGAGTCACCCAGCCCATCCCCCATACCAGGTGTTTATTCGTTCATTATGTTCATATAGATGTGATTGATATACAATCCAGGAAATCCAGTTTGACTAAGAGATCTAGTGGAGTTGTTGCACACCTAAACACTGCAGTGGCATGTAATGCTCTGTGATGACAGCAATTTTTTTTCATGTGGTAAATATTCTAAAATTCATCCTTCACTTTAAAATGAAATGTATCAGGAAAGTTTATTTGCAGGTACATGCAGATAAAGAAGAGTGATACTGGACTCTGTACAACCTCTTACCTGAACTCTTTGGTTAGGTGAACGGAAAGAGTTAAAACTAAGAGCAGACCATACTGTTAGTGTTGTAGTCAAGACCACCTAAACTACCAAGACCAAGACATTTCCGAGATCGAAGGGTATCAAGACCAAGCGCCGAGACTTGAGGGTACCAAGACCGAGGATACACCAAGGCGAGACCAAGATCAAAGATGGTCAAGACCAAGACCAACATCGGCCTATCTGCTTTTTTTTAGCTGAACAAACTCTATTGGTGTTTGTGTGCTAGCCAGCAGCTGTCAGGTCTAACCACATAACACCGACTCTCAAATGTTCACTGATTCTTAAATACATTTTCTTCTAGCAAATTCGCCAAGTTAAGAAGTAAGACAGTGCTGGTTCACTGATCTACAGTTGACTTAACAAAGGGTAGTGAGCTACCTTTTTTTGCAAAAAACAAAATATCTATTACCTTTCATGGTGCTTTCTCTCCAGATATCTGGTGAATGGAGACGTTGTCCCAGCAGTCTCCGTCAAGGTGGTTCAACAAAATCAGTATACAACAGAATTCTTCTATTTGTGGGATGTATTACAAATATACTCTTAGTCCTTCTTAAAGCCAAAGTTAAGTACTTCTGACTTCGCGGATATTTCTTTGCCGGCTTCGCTATGATGCGATGGGCATGACGTATGTGCAGTGTGAGGCGCTGGCAGTATCCGTTAGAATAGATGCATCTGACTGGATAATGATGTTCTGTGAGGATGCGCTGTTTTCTCTTTTTCCCCATCCCACTGACACCGCTAGTCCAAGACCAAGACAATACTGAGAACAAATAGAGTCGAGACCAAGACAAGACCGAGACCACACAAGTCTTGAGACCAAGAATTACAGCAATAGATACTCGATATGATGTACAAGCTTGATAGCCACTGCTGGACCCAGTGATAGATCAGAACACCATTTAACATGTAATAAGCTGACCTTTCAAGGACCAGCACTGAGTGCACTGGGTTGTGTGACTTTAATGGCTGGGCTTAATTTTGAACAGGGGTTCAGCTATAGCTTCCAGGGTAGTGAGTGTGGTCCCTGGGCGACCAATCTACTCACTCCTTCATCTGTACTTCTGTACCTGTGTGAAGTTATCACAGCAGATTCTATTAATTTCACAAATAACTTGTTATTCACAGTGTGAATAAAATGCAGTTTGCTTGTCAAAAAGGGTTAACAATTGTTGCGTAAAGGTTTGCATGGTATGGGTTCGATGGTTGCAGGGCTGAGAGCAGGGCTGAGAGCCAGAGACTGCTTCTACATTAAGCCAGATGAATGTGGAAACATTGTCTTATCTCTCTGTTTTGACCTTATTCAGATAAAAACATTTGTTCACCGTTACTATCTAGCTTCTCCAAAATGACTTTGAGAATGTGTAAACTTCAAGGGTAGATTTGCAGGGTGTTGTAATATTTGCTCTTTTTTCTTTGTTAAAGAACAGCATAGATAGAAAATACTTGCTAGACAGTCACTGAAGCTTTTTTTAAATTTGGAAACAAGTAGCTTTCTGGGAAGAAAATTGGGTTAGGAAGTGGTTTTAGTCTATGACTTTGTATACAGTGCGGTTATTCCTGTACTTGTGTCTCTGAAACAGAGAAAAGAAAGAAAGAAAGAAAGAAAGGAAGGAAGAAAGAAAAAGAGAAGCAGACAACAGTGGTGGCTTTTTCATTTCATCAGTGGAGCAGGTTAGGGGAAGTCCAATTGTCAAAAAGACAAATTTAAACTGATCAAAAACACACCTTGATGAGAAGGTTTAGAAAGAGTTAGACCTCTGAGTAGTGAGGTTCTTGATTTAAAAGAATACAAAGTGTTGTCTCCTTATCAGTGATCATCAAGTTGACTCACAATATCAGTATAGTTGGCTATTAATGTGTCTCACCACTATTCCAGCATTTACAATCATGGTTAAATGTCTGGTCCAAGGACACTTAGAAAAGTAATGAGCAGGAATAAGGCATCCAAACAGTGTCACTCACAAACATGGTTGCAGGAAGAAGTTTTAGCTTCATCTAGATACAAGAATGATCCAATCCAATCCAATCCAACTTTATTTATAAAGCACTTTAAAAACAACCGTCAGAGGACCAAATGGCTGTACAAAGATTAAGTTAAGAACAATAGTTAAAATAGTAAAACACTAATAAAACAATGTAACAGTATGGTTAAAAGTAGGCAATTGAATAAATATCAACATCTCATGTAGTGTCATAAGCCAGTATGAAGAGATGGGTTTTCAAGTTGGATTTGAAGATCGAAAGAGAAGGGGCCTGTCTAATCTCTAAAGGCAGATCGTTCCACAATCTGGGACCTGCTACAGCAAAAGCACGATCTCCTCGGAGTTTGTGCTCAGTCCTGGGTACTCTGAGGAGCAGCAGATCAGCTGACCTGAGAGCACGGGTGGCTGTATAAGGCTGTAGCAGGTCTGAGAGATAGATTGGGGCAAGGCCATGAAGAGCTTTAAAAACAAATAAAAGGATTTTAAAATGTATCCTAAAAGAAATAGGCAACCAGTGTAAAGAGGCTAAGATTGGGGAAATGTGGTCAAATTTTCGTGTGCCAGTCAAAAGGCGAGCTACAGCGTTTTGCACCCTTTGAAGATTTGCGATGGATGAGGCACTAACCCCTATATAAAGAGCATTACAGTAATCCAGCCGAGTGGTTACAAAGGCGTGGATTATTGTCTCAAAGTGCTGCCGGGAGAGAAAGGGCTTTATTTTGGCCAGCTTCCTCAGTTGGAAGAAGCTTGACTTTACCACTGCTTAATATGAGAATCAAACTTAAGAGCAGCATCTAGTTTAAACCCCAGGTTTGTGGCCATTGGCTTATTATATTGGGCCAAGGAGTCTAGATGCACATTTTTTGTCTGAGTGCGGATAGCAAACACCAAGACCTGTGTCTTCTTGTCGTTAAACTTTAAAAAGTTAAAAGCCATCCATGCTTTTATGTCATCAAGACATTGGAGTAGTGGCT
>JAUMTR010278744.1:0-13191 GCA_032270685.1 Microctenopoma stevenorrisi | reverse complement strand
CAGTGGGTGTTCACACAGTGAAAAGTGTTCGTACAAAAACCTCCCTCAGTCAGACTGAACAGAAACTGAACTGACTGTTGCAGCTGGAAGATTCTGCAGAGACTGATACAGTTCATTGAGAACACACACACACACACACACACACACACACACACACAAACCATGTTTAAAAATTTACTTTGTCAAACTTTGTGTTTCTAAGTTGACCTAACAACAACAACAACATGAAACAATTACAGTAACAGATCCAGAAAGGAACTCAGATGTCAAAAGTCAGGAAGAAGAAAACAATCTGTGCTGCTGATCTCTGACTTTAGCTACCATACAAAGACATAACAACAAACCTAAGCCAGAAGGAAGAAGATGTCTGGAGAAAAAGTACCAGGAACAATCTGGAATAAAATGTGAACAAGTTCTGTGAAATTTTGATCAGATCCTCTGTGGAGTGGGATCTGTTCGTGGTCTTGATGAACTCCAGCGGAGCAGGTGAGGGAGTGGGCGGAGCATGTGATAGAGTGGGCGAGCATGTTAAGAAGTGGGTGGAGCAGAACACAAACAAATAAAAACAGAGAAAATAGAACAAAGTGAGTGGCGGGAGAAAGCAGATGAGAGAGATTTCATTCATCAAGGTACAAAGCGTCAGTGGGGAATTTCTCATAGTTTTACTGGAAGTTATTCTGGTTCTGACTCTTCGAGCATCACTACAGGGCGGCATGTTAGCACATATTCAAATACATCGGCAAGCCGTGCATTTTCCATCTAGGCCTTCAGAGCTATCCTCTGAAAATAAAATATTCTTAAAATAACCTCAGAATGACAATATGTCTACATCTTATTGAGATTTTACTTAACTAATTTATATTTACAGCGGCAGTAACATGTATCATCTGGAAAAGGTGATTTAACACAATGCTTAACACCTATGATGGTTACAATACATGTACTGCAAAGGCATTAAGAGATTATGTAATATCAACGATTTACAGCTATCATCCAGAATAACAGGAGGCTCCATCAACAAACAGTCACATTGAATGATGCCCAACTAGCAAACTAAATTATTATAAGTATACATAACACATTCAGGAGACAATTCAAGCCAAGCTATAGCTCTGACAGCCAAAACATTTGATCAGATATGACAGTCACAGCCATGAATATCATTTCAACCTGCAGAAACAGTCTAAAACAGCAAAAATCAATAACTGGTAACGTCAGATAAACTTCCCTCAAACTTACCAAAGCTGCTCATCATTTAAAAACAAAGTCCATCCTCCTGGTAAATTTAAGTAAAACCTATTTTCAAGTTCTTAACTAGTCTAGTTTAACTTCAGTTAGTTTAACTTCAGCTAGCTTAGCTTCAGTTAGCTTCACTTCAACTAGCCTAACTTCAGCTAGCTTCACTTCAGCTAGCCTAACTTCAGCTAGCTTAACTTCAGTTTGCCTAACTTCAGTTAGCTTAACATCAGATAGCTCAGATAGAAGGCTTTGCTGGCCCTGACGGTCCGCCACTTATATACACTGCACAAAAGTATGTATTTATCAATATCAACATTAATTTATGAAACTGGTCTACAATATATTGTATATAGAGACATAGCGCACATGGCGGCCTGGGGGATCTGATAGTGATACCAAAGGCAACAGGATAGAAACCCAACCCAGAACTCTGAGGAACCTACAGAGCTGTGAATAATCATCTCATTTACATGTGATTTCACACGTTTTTTCAGTTTTTCTGTTTCTATCTAAACTGTTCACGAATCAGTACAACAATATGTGAAACAGTGGTAAGCAGTTTATCTTTGTCTGGTTGGAGAGCGCCAACACTTTAATAGGAAAACGTTGACACCTGCTGGTTAAACCTTCATGTTGCATCAAACCTCAAACTTGTTGTTGTAGTAAGTTACTATGACTTAAATACTGTAGATTGGAGCACAGATTTTTAAATATGACTTTCATTTTAATTTAAGAAAACCTCTGCACAGCCACACTTCTTACACAGCTCCTGGAAAACGTTCTCGCTCACATCTTCAGAAGTGAATTTGGAGTTCAGCCATGGTTTCACACATCAGACACAGACTCAAAATAAACCTTTCCAGTATTGAATTATATTTTATTTGTAGAAGAATGAAACTGAAGTCTTACATTTCTTTTAAGCTTCATTATCCATAATTTGTTTACTGGCATTACACTTTGATTAGGAAAGAGGTAATATACATGCAAAATAAACACATAGCACGTATATATATATTAACACCAGAAGCCAAAGAGGTAACGGTGCTCTATCTTTCAGGAGGGATTGTTTTTCCCTCCACGCTGACCCCCGATGGGCAGGTTCATGGGGCGACGGCCTGGAGGTTGGCTTGAAGGATTCACTGCTGCAGCACCGCTGGACATAAACCGGCCCAGGGTCATGAAGGTTTTAGAGGCGTATGGGTGGCTGCCCCTCGCCTCTGTCACTTGCTCCAGCCTCCTGCTCATGGACCACAGAAGGGAATGTGTGCGGCTTTCCATCTGACGGAGGCTCCTCTCAAAGCTCAGCCGCATCTCTTTCAGCTCCGCCTGCAGCTTGTCAAACCGGACTCGTTGAATCTCGTGACAATCCGGCCTTGTGTCCCTGTAGCTGTGTGCTGTGCTGCCATCTGAAGACGTGTATGAGGACAGGGTCGTACGTGAGGACGTGTCCGGAGGTGCAGTGACGTGTATGAATACTGCTGTCGTTCCAGCCTCTTCCACGTCTTCCAGCGTGTGTGTGTCAGATAAACAGTACGACAATAAACTGACCAACAGAAGATTCTTTAGGAAAGTTGTGTTAATTCAAAATTAAGTTTTCGACCTACCTGGTGTGAACGGGGGGTCACTTGGAACAGTTGATGCAGATTCAGGTGGAGAAACTGATTAAAATCATGAAAGATTAGATCATGTTTGGACAGAATTGTGGGTTTTTATTCTAAAATAAATTTGTGGCGTCATTCTCTTCATACTCCTTTTAGTTTCATACTCACTCTCTGGAGCGTCCACCTCCAGCAACACATCAGCAGAGTTGTTTTCCCCCAGCAGGTTTCTGGCCTGACACACGTAGAGTCCAGCATCAGACTTCTGCAAAGAGGTCAGAGACAGGACCTGTCCTGAGCCCACCTGCTGCAGGGAGCTGGAGGCGCTCCTCCTGTACCAGGTGTAACTCTCTGCTGCTGGGTTCCCCGCACTGCTGCAGGTCAGGTTGACACTGTCTCCCTCTGTCAGGCTCTTAGAACTGAGCTCGACTGAGACGTTCACTGGAGCATCTGTAAAAAAAAGAGTCAGAGTTTTTGTACTTTTTCAGGCAGATTATCTCTAATAGAAAAATCTGAAATATGTTTAAGCCTACAAATATCCTAATCTGCTCACACTCAACGTTCAGAGTCACAGGATCACTCCTCACTCGCTCATGGCCTTCAACAGCGCACGTGTAGTTTCCAGCATCCTCTGCTCTGGCCTGGAACTGGACTGGTTTGTCCACTGGGAGTTCGTTTCTTAACCAGATGATCCTCGCGGGTCCAGACAGCTCACAGGATGTGTCACATGTGAGGGTCACAGTTTGTCCTTCGTTCACCCTGTTAGGTCGCACCCTGGCAGCCAGACCTGTGATGAAGACAGAATGTCTGCTGAAAATAACATTTTAGTTCAACAGAGCAGGATGAACGTCAGTATCAGTGAACTGTACCTGTGAGAGACAAATACACGGACCCTCTACTGCGCCACCCGTAGGTTTGTGTGTCGAACCTGAAGTAGTAATATCCAGAATCACTCTCCTGCACATCATAAATCTCCAGGCTGCAGTCGTGCTCTTGGTCACCAATGTATTTGACACGATCTTCAAATGAAGACAGAGTCTCTGAGAGCGCAGTGCGTTTCCATCCACCGCTTTTGTTTTCCCCTTTGAACCATCCAGTGTTGCGGACTATTTCCCCGGCCGGGTAGTCGTACGAGCAGCTGAACTGGACTGAAGATCCCCTCAGAGCACAGGCATCCTGATTCTGAAAGGTCACTGACCAAGCGGCCTTTGGCTTTCCTGCAGAGGTGAAACATGTCCAGTTATGTCCTGAGGTTCAGGGCCTCTTATCCAGCACCACTGAAGCCGTTTCTATGGTCACCTCTTGAATTGAATTATCAGCAGTTGTTGGTGTCACCCTCACCATGGTGCTACCAGTCTCAACTACCCACACTCTCTCTCGCCTCCTTTCCTCAGTCAGTCAGTCACTCTGCTAGCCCCTCCCACCCACCCCCCCTGACCTGCTCGCTCGGAGCCCATTTTCCCAAATCAAGTATTTAATTACCGCAGCATCAATAGACAGATAACCTCTGCCAGATTATTAACCAGCTGTCTTAGCTCTGACCCTCCAGTCAAACTGTTCCTGTCTCACCTGGTTACCTGTTTTCTAGTGGGTGTTGCTGATCACTGTTCCTAGAACTGTTCCTGGATCAGCTCTTGCCTCGTTCCCTCCAGTTGCCCTCTTAATGCTTCTGGAAACTACATCTTCTATGAACTTTACCCTGAACCTATTCTGCTGCTCTGTTATCTGGGAGGCTGTTTGTAGCGTTGTCACTTACCTGATACTTACCTTACATTCTTAGACATGTGCAAAATTACACTTCCCTAGCAAAAGCTCACCCAGAACGCTGAGGCTAGTATTCCCGGTCATCAGCCCCTTGGTGGTCCAGATGTTGATGAAATAACGCCCGTTGTCCTTCGCTGACGCTGAGCTCAGGGTCAATAACCCATTGGTGTGGTTGACCGTCACTCTTTCCCTGTAACCCTCAAACACAAATTCCTCCTTCTGTTCATCTACGGTAACAACTCGCACCGTCCCACTCCCACCGTCGAAAAACCAGGCTATGGCGTTGACCTGGTCCTTGGGGCCCATGAGGGTTTTGAAAATGGCCTTTTTCCCAGAGACCGCATCCACGGGACCCTCAGGAAGTGCAAACCATTCACGGCTTCCTGAAAGGAAAAACATTTTCTTTTCCAGGTATTAGTTGCACAGAATTCTGCTCTTTTTTTCCCGATTTAATTGACTCTGTTTTTCATTGAAGGTTATGGGTTCATTTTCTGTTTTAACTGCAGTAATCTATAATCAACAACCCCAATGTGTGTGTGTGTGTGTGTGTTACAGATGTGTCTTTACATGTACTGGAACAATGGTACCGCTGACTCAGCTGAACCTGCTGAGAACACGCTGGGAATTGTTAAACGCTAATAATTAGAAATAACAACGTGCAAATGAAACGTCACAGCTCTGGTCATATGAATAGTTCAGAACACTGTTAGACCTATTCGAAATGCTGCATTTCACTTTACACAGTATTTCTACAAATGAATTAAACTGGGATTTTATTCCACTGATAAAATAATGTCTCTTCAGTGGACTCACCCAGGACTCGCAGCATGGTTTCCCCAGTCTTCACATATTCAGAGGTTTGCACGGCAGCTTGGTAAAACCCTCTGTCCCTCTCCTCCACTTTTGTCAGGGTCAGGAAACCATTGGTGTGATTCACCTGCACTCTCCCCTGGTAACCTGCAGCCACGGTCTGACCTGTCGGCGTTACTGTGATGATGGGCAGCAGCTCACCGCAGCGGTCGAAAGACCAGGCGATCTCGGTGAAGTTCTCTGTCAGCTCAACCAAGGTTTCAAAAGTGACGTTCCTCTTGACAATTGCCTTCACTGGACCTTCTGGCAGAAGATCCTGTCCTGCACAGGCTCCTTAAAGAAGGAAAGGTTTTGTCCTTTCTGACACATTTGCAGACTAAAATTCTCTTAATGCAGCTCGAATAAATACAGACAGACGTAGATTAGTTGATAAAGATGTTATTTACCAATAATGGAGAGGAGAACCAGAAAAGACCTCATGTTGTGCAGATCCACTTTGCAGGATTCTGCACCTCACACGGCTTTTTTCAGCAGGTCACACCCAAGATGTTTACCTCATAAAGAGGGATTAAGAGAGATCATTCAGTGAGGGATGATTCATCCAAGTGATTAAAATAAAACCGTAACTTTGCTGCTGGCTTTACACCACCTGCCGTGGGTGTGTTTCGATGAAAGACGATCTTGGGAGTTCTGGGAATGGGACACTTTGTGTGGGAAAAGAGTGAAGTGCCAAACTTTGGTGTGACGTTTTTTGTGTGTGTTTGTTGCTCACATTAACACACTTACTGCAGCGTGTGTTATGTTTAGACTTCACATTGATCCTTCAAAATGTAGCATACATGCACATTTTGTATTTCTCATGTTTTGGTGTTTGTTGTGTGTTTTATACCAAACTGTGTGATGATTCTCTGGGAGCTGATTTACATGAGAGGTTTCTGAAAGGGAAGTAAAACAATGTGTGAGTCAGTGACTGGTGGAGCAGAAAAAACATCTGACAGAAACTCCTTAAAGGACAAAACCAACTCTCACACAGTGAAGGTGTCCAAGTATCTGCTGTTTGATGGACAGCTGAGTGTCTCTGTCCTCTAATCTGATGGGCGTCTGCTCCTGGTTTTACTCCTGTCACTATCACTATCACTGTTTTCATATTTGAATTAAATCGCTGCTTTAGGACAATAAACATGATGTTTTTCAATTTATTATTTTGCACCAACGATAATGTCTAATTACTGTTCTTTATAGTAGTTTTCACATTTTGTTTTTAAAGGTAAATGATATAGAATGGTGATTAGACGTACGGGGTAACATCGTGTACTTGACTGAATCCTATGGATCCTATGGAAACATCGTATGCTGATCTTAAAAATGAAAAAATGAAATGAACATATACCTCATGTACTTTTTTTTGGGTGCAGGGTCTGTGCCTGACTCAGCCACTGTCGTCATGGTTACAGCCACGCTGGTGAGTCATGCATGTTATTCTCGTGATGAGAGACGAGGTCTGTGATATTCTAGATGTTTTCAGGAATGAAACAGAGGAGAAGGATCATTGAGACAAACCCAGCTTGTAGAAAGATGATCAAGCATCGTTAGTGGACCATGGAGAGCAGATGAAGAAGGTCAATGCTGCATGTGTTCCTGCATCGTTGTTGAGCATACGTTCACGTTACTGTGCACTCTCGTCTCAGACAACCTCTCCTGGATCACAAACACCACTGCACCACTATTAAAAAAGGCGCAGCAGAGATTCCAGTTCTGCTAAAAACACAAAATAAGATCATATTGTCGTTACGTTCAAGACCTCAGCAGGAGAAGATTTGAGAAGGTTCACACTTTATTCGAGTGAATGAATCTGTGAAAGCAGTATGATGATTAGACTTTCATTTAATTATCTTTCTGCTTGGACAGATTATTTCACTGCATTATCATCTCAAACTAAGTGTCACTGTCCAAACAGGATCCAAAGACTTTTGGGCTGGATTTAAGACTCTAACACTGAAGTTCAGTGCTCACGCGTTTAGTATCAACAATATTTATTTCATGAAAAAAGGTTCTAATCACAAAACATGAACGAGGACATGAATATTTAGTAATAATGACTGATAGTGAGTTACTCCAGCGTTGTTAATCCTAGAGCAGCGCTGGCTCCTCTCTCTGTGTGATCACAGCTCATTCAGGATTCACAGCACAAACACAAACACAACAAATACAAATCTTTTACTGCTGCTCATGAATCACTGGACCGCAAATGAAGTTGTGTGGCGCAAAACATAACAAAGACCTGTGTGTCAAAATAAAAGCCCATCGCGTTTTATGAGATTTTTTTCAAGGTGTTTTACATAAACACTACTGACTGTTTATATTCACATTCGTTATCATTTACTGACATGCCAGCAGTGTGTACAGGGACAAACATACTGTCATACAGTCAGTCGTTTTTATGCAGTGGTAATATTACTGCATATTGCACCTGTCTGTACTTAACCTTACTTTGCATTAAAGTTCTTTTACTTTCAGCTCAGTTAATTCGATCCCACTGTGTTCAGCTTTTGTTGAGCTGCTTCTAGTGCGGGGCATCTGGTTTCTGTGCATGAATCGGGGCTTTTATTTTGACATCAGCTGGGGAAGTAACATGCGGGGCAGCCGGTGCGGGGTCAGGGGCCGTTTATAAACAGCACCGCATCAGGGCTTCTCCTGACGTTTGTCATCCTCGCTCGCACGTCTCCGAGGTTCTGCCCGCTCTTCCTCTCCCGCCGCTCACATGTCGACCCCCGGGAGCCCCCCGGCCGCAGAGGGGATGTACTCCAAGCTGGTGGACGACGACCAGTTCGGGCACAGACACAGGGGTAAGGACCCAGCAGCTGTGCACTTTAAATGTTTGAGCTGCTTGTTTTTCCTCACACATTAAATTCACGTCACTAATGAAGACACACACTTCACTATGTAACTATGACGTTTGATACGAGTCAATATTAAATGTGTAGAAACGTTTTTTTAATAATAATTATAATTGCAAATACAAACTACAGTAATTTCAACATGAGCTAATCTGTGAATTACTGCATATAATTTACAGAAACAGTTATATTATATATATTTTTTTCTTTTTACAGTTTACAGACGAGGAAAAATCAAACATCACACACAGAGCTCCATACATGTGCACGTGCACACACAGTCTACACGTAGGAGCACGTCCCTCAGTCTGATTGTTTCTGCTGCTGACCAGAGGCTGAACAAACCCTGAGTCCAGTGTGCGAATATAAGGAAAAACACATTCGACTTGGTTTCTCCTTTTTATTTTAGATGTTCCACGGTACAGACACTCAATAATAAATGTGTCAATGAATTATACTGAAATCTAGATGTGATGAAATAGCAAAAAAAGAACAATATTAGGTTGCCTGTATAACTCAGCAATTTCAGTTCCTTAAATGCAACAATACGGCTGCAAAATGATATTAATCCTGCATGATCACTCTTATCAGCTGAGCGGAAACATGATTCAAACATCGTGTGACTGACGTTTCTAACAGTCAACAGTCTTGATTCGTTTCCACTGATTTATAGTTTGTTAGTTTCTTGTCCGTCCCTTTAATCCGTCTGTCCAACCTGTGGATGTGTTCATGTATCATGTTGATACCCAGACACGTGTGAACCTGGAAGTCTGATAAAATAAAACAGAAGCAGTAGTTTTTATTTCTGTCAACTTTCCTTTTTCCCACCTCCAGCTCACCCAGGCTCCCCGGTCAGGCTGCCCATGAAACTGAGTGGGCCGGGGTCCTACCGCCTGGCCGCCGCCTGCCTGGCCGCGCTGTGCGCCGTCCTGCTGATCTCCCTCATAGCCGTCGCTGCACACTGTGAGTATACGCAGCAGGAAAGGTGACATAAACGGGATGATCCATTCTCACGTGTTTCTGTTTTCATACCCAAAAGGAAGAGAAACTTGAGCAGAGAGAAACACATTTTTCATTAATGTAATAAAAGTATGTGGATCATTGTCAGCTCTTAATATTATTCTACATTTACTGTGAGACTAGTTTGCTCACTGTTAATAATCTCTACTAAACAAACAGTGGTTTAAAAGTGAAATCCAGAGACGATGGAATCAAAATCGCTGATTGGACAGTTTCAGACAAGAAAAAAGGAACTATTGGTTTGAGCCTTGCAACATATGTGAAAAAAGTGTTGTGGAAAAGTATTTGCCCCCTTTCTGATTTTCTTTTTCTGGTTCAGATTATGCAACAGCCACACATCCGGGAATCTTAGCTTTTGTTTTTATAGAGTTTTAAAAGAAAAACGAGTCCTTTGATTTGATTATCTGACTGTAGATAAGGAGCAGCCACAGAAGACATCAACCAACCAAAGATTGTTTGTCCTCCTTTTGTTTAAGGACTATTTCATGCTGTGCACATACAGCTGCAGATGTTTCCAACATTCAGAACACTTTATTAATCCCAGGGGGATCCGTGGCATCACTCCACTCTCTGCATCCATTTTCCCTTCACCTACCTCCTCCAGGTACATTCATCACTAGTCCCTTGTTCCCCGTGTTTTACAGATAAGAACAAGCCTCCGCCTGGTGCCGAAGCAGCTTCAGAGCTGCAGACGCAGACACAGGATGCAAACATAACTGCTCTGATTTCCACTATCAACACACTGCAGCAGGGGATAAACCAGCTGCAGAAAGAAAAGTCGGAGCTGCTGGCAAAGCTGAATTCCACCGAGGCTGGTGCTGTGAAACCGGCTCCAACCCCGCTCACCTGCCCCATGAGCTGGTCTCCCTTTGGCACCAGCTGTTATTACGTTTCCCCACTGTCAGAGCATTGGCAGGGGGGCCAGGAGTTCTGCCAGAACCATGGAGCTCACCTGGCTATAATCCACACAGCAGAGGAGCAGGTACAGAACAACAATATGTCACGTTTCATTTACTGGAGTTATCGGTGCACGTCCGACACACTGTGGCCGCGATGCGTTCGCTGACTTTCTGAGAGTCGTTTCCGTGATCTCTGTGTCTGCAGACGTTTCTGTGGGATCAACTTCCCAGAGGCCACTGGAACGCGTTCTGGTTCGGGATCACCGACGAACAGACAGAGGATCAGTGGAAGTGGGTGGATGGCACTCCGCTGGTTGGAGGGTAGGCTCTCGTCATTCACACCTTACCTGCATGCCGGATTATAAATCAGGTTATGAAGTAAAAACTAAAGTTTCTAGAGTGTTCTGTGAGTTTACTCTCAGGAAGCCAGACTAAACACACACACACACACACATGGACTGACTGACATTTAACCCAGTGGACCAGGTTTTGGTCTGTGAGCTGGGACGGTTTAATGGCAAATTTATGCCCAGGACTTCTTCTTTTTTTTCTCTAGAAACGGGAAGAAACTAAAAAAAACAATTGAAGTTCCTGCTCTGGAAATATGTTCCTGGATTATCTGGAAAATAATATTTTAAAACAGTAAAACAAGCTGAACGTCCCTTTGATTCTGTCCTTCCTTTGAGCTCATAAAATGGAGCGAAAACGTTTTATTTTGATCAGGTTTCCTCTTCCTGCTTCATCGTTTTCGATTTTTTTTTTTTATTATTTTATATTTTACCTAAAGAAGCTAAGTAAGATTCCATTAAACACTTCTTTACTATAAATTTAAAAAAGTACAGGAACAAATATGGTGAAGTTAAGTTTCACCAACTGAAACAAAAAGCAGCCTGGTGAGTTTTTATTTTAACAGACAGGAGACGTTCCGTGCACAGGTTGAACGGTTAAAGTTCTGATGGGACGTCCTGCTCTGTGTGCAAACAGCAGCTCTGAACAGCGTTATCTAACCACTCTGCAGGTGACCATGACCTCTGACCTCTGCTGAAAAACAAACGTGTCCCAGCGAACTGCTGAGTCATCGTGTATGTCCGCTTCCACTTTGTGTTTTCTCCTCATACATCACAAAACATGATACATGTCATTAGGACGCAGGAGGACAGAGCACGCCGTGGAGACCACGAGCAAGGACTTAACAGATGTTCTAAGAACCAGCTGACGTCTCTTCCTCATTTAAAAATATGTTTTGGTGATTGACCCTTCGTCATTCTTCTTACTTCCCCTCGTTGGGAAATGTTTTGTTTGGTTTTTGTCCTCTGGTGGTTTCGACTTCCTGCTACTGTTCTCCTTCTGTATCGGCTGCAATTCTTCACCTGCAGATGCTTTTTGCACACGTGCACGTTGACCTGGTCAGCGTTTTTCATTCACTTCATGCAAACAGCGCTGGATGTAAATGCCTCTTTGGCACACCTCCCCAGAGGACAGAATCCCTCCCTAACCCCAACCCTAACCCTAACCCATGCAAACAGCGCTGGATGTAAATGCCTCTACGGTATAATCGTAGTCATATGCAAAGACTGTTTCACCGTCCACCAGACATGTCACTGCTGCTTATGTTCAGACCGTAACTCCAATTATTTCCCTGCTTTAGTTTCTGGGAGGTCGGGGAGCCCAACAACCACATCAACGAGGACTGCGGCTACATTGTAAAAACGCGCGTGTTGGAGCGCGTCGCAATCCGCAGCTGGTACGATGCCCCCTGCTCCATGCACCTGCCCTTCATCTGCGAGAAAGAGATGGGTACCAGCAACCCCGCAGCGCACTGAGCGGTGGAGGTGCTGTGGCCCCTCGGGAGTCGCTCTGGGGTCACACGAAGCTCCTAAACATCTTTTTAAACATTTAAGTACATGCAGGCGAATTATTGCTACATGTTTTCATACAGTGAGTTTCTGTGTTCTGAGCCCTTTGCACTTCGTAGTTTACGAACACGTGAAACTCTAAATGATTTGCATCAACCATCACAGGCTCATGAAACATGACTCTCGGCGTTGTTGTTGTTGTTGTTACTGTCCAGCAGGTGACAGCACTGATACAGATCATTTCTACTGATGAATTTATGGCACTTATTTCCTTCTGCTGCTGGTTTAAACAACAAATTTACATGAAATCAACAGTAGACGATGTACCGGCTTGTTTTTAATTAAAGATATCATCTCAAATCTGCTGTAACATTATTATTCATGTACAGAAATTAACCAGTGTTCATCCATTGTTAGATACTTTATTGATTCGCTTGGGGAAAATTCTTTGTAGGGCAGGCGGCCCTGGGGCTGGGAATCAAACCCTCACCCTCAGACTACCCACTGCCGCCCCATTTCACTGTGTGTTCGGTTCATTTTGTCCTCCAGAGAAGAATTAATGAAGCTCACGACTGTCAGATCTGCACCTGACCTCCGTCTTCTGCTCTGAGCTGAAAGTGCTCGGTGTCATCTCACTTCCTGGAAAGTTGTCTTAGAGCGTCACTGAATGGAGAAGCTCCTGGTGGCTACTCCCGCTTCCCTCCTGAGCTTGTTACCAGGAGGGAGTTTATCAGGAAGTCAGCCAGCCCTCATCCGTCACAGTTCATTATCCCGGATTACAGGCTGAGACTTAATGAGAGAGAGAGAAACACTCAGGTACCAACACTGCACCGTCTAATACTGACCCATCTACTCAGCACCGGACAGAGGCAGAAGATGATGATATAACATCATCATATATCTACAAACTGGCACACAGACTGAAACCTGAGCGTTTCATTATCAGCCAACATGCTGAGATCTCAAAAAAGGTTTATCCAATAGCAACTGGACTTAGTAGGTTTCTTGACAAGGTGACAATGTCAAGAAAGCTACTAAGTCCAGTTGCTATTGGATAAACCTTTTTTGAGATAACCATGACCTGGATGACTGAGAACCTTCACAGATA
>JAUMTR010278485.1:0-13269 GCA_032270685.1 Microctenopoma stevenorrisi | reverse complement strand
CTGGTCCAACCACTACTACACCTACAACAAGCACTGGTCCGACCTCTACTACACCTACAACAAGCACTGGTCCGACCTCTACCACTCCAAGAACAAGCACTGGTCCGACCTCTACCACACCTACAACAAGCACTGGTCCGACCTCTACCACTCCAAGAACAAGCACTGGTCCAACCACTACTACACCTACAACAAGCACTGGTCCGACCTCTACTACACCTACAACAAGCACTGGTCCGACCACTACTACGCCTACAACAAGCACTGGTCCGACCACTACTACGCCTACAACAAGCACTGGTCCAACCTCTACCACTCCAAGAACAAGCACTGGTCCGACCACTACTACGCCTACAACAAGCACTGGTCCAACCTCTACCACTCCAAGAACAAGCACTGGTCCGACCACTACTACGCCTACAACAAGCACTGGTCCGACCTCTACCACTCCAAGAACAAGCACTGGTCCGACCACTACTACGTCTACAACAAGCACTGGTCCGACCTCTACCACTCATGCAGGCCAACCATGAATGTAGCATGTTTCCATCCTCTGATCTTTTTCTGATGTTCCAGTACCGCACTTATCTCATGGCTTCTCTTTTAACCTCAGAACCTTCTAGTTGATCTTTTACTGAACAGATGATAAAACCTTGGTTGGCGGTTCATTACTATTCACAGTGCTCTTAGGTTTTGAAGACAGCAAAGAGTGACATTGCACTAAATCACCCACCCAGTCGAAAGTAATAGCGGCGTATAAACATATGAAAATACAAAGTAAATCAATAATATCAGCTTTTTGTTAAACTTAACAGGCTTTTGACACTAGACTACTTTATCAGGCAATATTAGGCACTGCGGCATATTACATTTATACTAGACTACTACTGACATGTTATACAATCAAATAAATGATAATGCACAATATGAAACAATATGTTGTGTCATGTTTCCTGAAAATGCTTTCTTGTCTTCATATGATATGCTGTGTATCAATGAATAAAAGAGGCCAAATTAGTAATACCTGAGGATAATGTCAACTGAAAATGTAAACCATGGTAAGAAATCTTTTGGTTAGCATTACTGAGGTCACGGTTGATTTCCTGCAATTTAAAAAAATCTCCTGAAATGTAAAATACGGTCCAGCGTCGACCAAAGTTAGCAGCAGATTCCCAGACGTACAATATGTAGACGGTGGAGCAGCTGGTTCAGACACAGGATGGCTGAAGGATTCTGTTCTACCGGAACCTTGGACCTCATAATCAGTTTTGTTTCTGTTTGTTTATCTGAACTGATCTGAAATCTCTGTGTACAAAAATAAAAAAAAACACTGGGTGTTTGTTGGCAGCTTAATGGGTTAAGTGTCAGACTGGAATGGGTTAGGGTTAGGGTTAACCCTCAAAAGCCCGTCTTTCTCGACCTCGAGCAAAATTGTGTTCTGAGATCTGTGCTCTGATAGACAATGATTGTTGTGTAATAAGCAGATAACAAGGTTTCCTCGTGCCAACGTTTAATGGTAAATACCAAGCACCTGAAAGGACCTTTGGACTGAGAAGCTCTTTCACTTTCAGCTGTTTTTCTCATATTAATGATTTAGGAGTTTAAGGTGAGGGAGGTCTTTATTTTTTGTTCTATTTGGCTAAGGTAAGCCCAGGGCTACATCACACCTCCTCAAACGAAACAAACTAACCTTTAGAAATGTATTCATGTTCAGAAAAGACTCGGAAAAGACTATTGATGTGTCTCATTCATGTAATGTTCTGCAGAGAGAAGTTATGCTTATGTGAGTCTGAACAGACAAAGCGTATATAAATTACCCATAAGACCTCCCTTCTTCAAAGCTAAAGCGTTGTACCTAACTGCTCTACAAACATGGATAAGTATAGAGTTTATAAACAATTATTTTTATGGCAGGTTTGAAGTCAGTGGAGTCCACTGGGCTGTGTTCTGCCTTCAAGTTCCCTGATCTCACCTCTCAAACTCTGAATCAAAGTCCTCAGCTGTCTTATAAGTTTGTAAAAGTGTGTCCCACCAGGGACAAAAATACTTTGGATCACTGCTACACCACAATAAACGATGCACTTCAGTAAATGTCTGGTTTGGCTCAGCTATGAAAGCAGACATCAGAAGGACGGTTCGGACTGCTGAAAGAATCATTGGCACTCCCCTGCACACGCCCCAAGAACTGTATATATCCAGAGTGAAGAAATATCACTTTGGACCCCTCACACCCAAGCCACCTCCTATTTGAACGTCTGCCGTCGGGCAGACGTTCAAATAGGATAAATTTCTCAAATTTCTCAAATAGGACAAATTTCTCTGTTGTGTTAGAAAGGAATGAGCTGGTTACACCAGAAATCATATTATGTGCAGAACAATGATAAAACATTGTCAAAGGGTAACATGCAGAGAAGAATTCATTTCTATTTTAGAGTCCGCTCCCTCGTTCACAGACAACTGACAGCAACTAACCACCAGCTGTGACAGACTTAAGAAGAACATACAGTAAATAGTAAATAATAAGAATATGTATCTGCTCCAGAACTGATTCATTTCATTCCAGTTTTGATGGGCATGACTTCAGAGGGAAAACTCTTGTCACGTGCGCCCCTCTGCAGGCGTTGTGTTGGTGGTGAGAGACAGTGGAAGTGAAATAGACGGATGGATAGAACAATTGTTTATCTACGATCGTCTGGCTCACGAATCATTTTCACTTACGTAATAAAAAGGGTGTGTTGGATGAAAATCTGCCTGTTCAGCACAGGTAGCTCTGCTTATTCCAGCACTGGTCTTTCATCACCTATTGTACATCAGAACATCGTACTGCTCAACCAAACAAGTCCAGTTGCTCTGGATAAAACCTTTTTGAGAGAGCCATGACCTGCATGACTGAGAACCTTCACAGATAAACGAAGTGAATCCAACAACAATCTAAACAGTCTGATTTGGTCTGATCCAGTCAGTACATTTCATCGGACGTGGACCACCATCAAGAGGAGAACTAGAATAGGACTCCAGGGGGAGTCAAATAACTAAACAGCCCATGATCCAGATCAGTGGGGGGTGGCAGCTATGGGTGGTCTTCGGTCTCAGTGTAGAGTTCTGCACACTAGAAGACTACTTCGGTTCAGAGTCTGTAGGTTACACAGACCCAGAAGCAGAGCCAGCAAGTCCCGTTTCCACAGGACTGTGGTTAGAACTGGCAGTCACAGCTTCGTCCTGATGTACTGTTTATAGAACAAGAGAGACACCTGCTGGACTGACCTGGGATCTACAGCTAACAAAGCTCTGTCTAATGACAATAATAATAATAATGAATACCTTATTGAACTTTGGGGATATTGTTGTTTGGACAGCTTCTAGCCGTATGTCTGCACTACTACGGGGTATCAGCGTCTTGCTATCATTCCGCCAATAAGACTCAAACACACTGAGCCCTGATCGTTACGAGTAGCAAACAGACCACAATCGTTTGGCTGCTGTACGAAAACCATGTGCTGTTTTCTCTGGACCTAACGACATAATAAAATAGATACTGTGATGAACTTTGCCCCATTATCAAGTTCTGAAGGCGACATACGGGTGGTAGGTGTCGGTCTATAGTCGCATAGAGATCAAGGGCTACAAAGGTACAGAGGTTGAACTTCAACAGGTCCAGCTGTTACCTGAGAAGAACCAGGGAAACTTCCTCATTAGAACGGAAAAGGATTCTAGGTTTCTGAGTAGCATCCTGATCACGGTATCAGTCCTGTAGCTCCCCAGATGCACATGCTACTGAGCTCTGCCTGTCCCGTACTTTACTTTACTTTACTTTACTTTGCAGACGCTTTTATCCAACGCGCTCGGGTTTTCTCTGTATATATTGATATAATGTGGAGGGTCTTAAACCTCACACTGTAAAGTGCCTTGAGATGACACATGTTGTGAATTGGCGCTATATAAATAAAGTTGAATTGAATTCTATGAAACTATGGACAATCAACAGTGCATAAATCTTCCATTTGAGGTCAAACCAAAGGCTTCTGTGATTAAACTGATTTCAGGTGACAACATATGAGAAAGTTTGTTCTTCAAAGCCGAGTGATTCGAGACGTTTTAATGAGGGAGGAGAAACTGTCCTGACATCTTCTCTTAACAACTCTTCACATTCTCAGTCTCTCTGCTGTTCACACATTCAGTCCTCAGTCCTCCAGACAACATGAAGACTCCGCGTGTCTCTCTGCTCTTCGGTGAGTCCAACACTTCTACTAGATACTCACATTTCCACTGAAAGGTTTCACTGAGTCTGAACTGACCTTAAGACCTGGATTCAGACTTGTCTTCCTTTACTTTGACATGTCTAAAGTAGAACTGAGGACGTGTTTGTCCTCTCTGGATCTTTACGCCGCTGCTTCAGTTTGATTCAGAAGGAAACTTGTTACCAACATTTTCTCTCTGCAGATTCTCTGAGAACCTCTGATCCTTCTCCTTCTTACAACGACATATGCAGATTATGAATGTTGTTACTAATGACCATGATGAAGCTGCATCACCTTCCTCTGATGCCGCTCCCTTTCCTGCTCCTCCCTCCATGAGTGTGACACTCTTCCTCCATCTCCTGGTCGTCTGTGTGAACTACATCTGAAGCGTCCTGCTGGAGTGGACCTCCTGCAGCAGAGTCCCATTGACTGTAATATGGACTGAGACCAGTGAATAATGAGATCAAGCTGCTGATCCACTGGAGGAAGCTGCAGCTTAGGGAAAATACTTAATGGTGACACCGGGAGACGACTTCTCATTGTTGTTTTTTATTTTTTCCATATTTCAATTTATATCAAATCTGTTGTAGTCTCACTTTTCCCGATCCCAGTAAAACCTCCAGTGTTCAGACTCACTGTCTCATTTATTTCACACCCTCAAATAACTCATGAAGGATTTTTCATTAGTTAGCATTAGTCTGAAAGAGAGACACGTTTGTCCCGTCAGTGCCAACACGAGTCGCTGCATCAGCCGACTGGTGTGTGAAAGCAGTGACCAGTAAAAATGTTATTTACCATTAACTGGAGGTTCTTGTTAACAGCTGACGGTTATTTCCAGTTACATATGGACAGTTTTCACTGAACGTCAGAAGAACATGAGTTGTTCTCTGAGTTTAATCACATCAGAAAAAAAGAGACATTTAGATGAGGAAACTGTCCTGACACAACATCTGTCTTCTCTGTACTTCTGGTCGGTTTAACCCAATGATTGTGCAAGCAGGAGACTCAGGGTCTCTGGGAAGACGGTTCCTTCTGCATCCTGTCGAGTCTCCTCCAATCAGACTCTGCAGAAACTTGTCTGATCCTGCTCCTTCCTGCCTTTCCTCCCTGAGTGACCGTGACTCTTCCTCCATCTTGTGGTTGTCGTACGAACTACATCTGGACCATCCTGGACCTGCAGCAGGAATCAGAAAGTTTTGTGCAGACTTAACGCCGGTTAGTTTTCTGTCCAGCTTGCTATGCTATTATTTGTCTCAGAGTGCAATGTGCTGATTAAAAGCATGTGTTGTTGAACAAAGGGAGTCCAGACACGCTTGTGTTGGAGAGAAGACTAGAGGTCTGCTGCATTATGACTCAGTCAAATCCCGTTTTGATACTGGTTCTACGAGGAAGAGTTTATTTTTTCTATCTGACTTCATCTAGTGGATTGAGCGTTAATTTATTGAACAGTATAACGATGCATGTCCTCTCAGCTCGATGTTTTTGTTAAATGATGTTGGACTGCCTCGCTATAGACGGCATCTCGACTCTCTCAGCACGTGAGAGCGGATGTCATCGCTCAGACAAACATATTAATACACCTGGGTATTATACAGAAGTTAACTAATCATCTTTACTAAAAATTAAATTGAAAAAGTACACATGCACAGTTTAAAAGACTAACTCCTGGGACAGATCAAACAAAGGAATCTGTCAGTAGTATCAGGCAGGAAACAATCACTGGCAGGAGGCCACGGAAATGAAACATACTAAATGTCAATCAACATATGAATCAATTAATTTTATTTATAGAGCACTTTAAGAGCAGCACAGTCGCACAAGGTGCAGTACAGACTTTCAATTCAAAGCATGGTTAAACCACAGACAAAAGATAAATATAAAAGTTATACAAATAATAAAAATAGAAAAACAACATTGCAAGTTAATGAAGGGAGGCTGGAGAAATGTGCTCATGTTTCTTGGTGCTGGTTAGAGGTCATGCTGCTGCGTTTTAAATGAATGGAGGTCGATCTAAGGATCTCTGGTTCAGCCCAGCATATGGCGCGTTACATGAATCTAACCGAGGAGAAATAAAAGCATGGATTTAAATTTCTAAATGAAAGTGGGAACAGATTCATTCCTCTAAAAACAGGAACACACCTATTACAGGAAATGTGTATGTGATCATCAGTAGAGTGTATAAAGAGTAGCAGCACAGATAAAGTGCACTATGGTGCTGGGGTGCTGTTGAGTGCAGGTAAAGTAACTCCATCTATATGGTAGAGGTTTGACTACAGCTACTTTAAAGGCCTGTGGTATTTGTTTTGTTAGTTTGTCAGTGTTATACAGATTGTGTGATCACTGTGATTATTCTTATTCTGCAGCGCAAAGAATGTATGAACAGCAAGAAAGAAATTCATTTTCTTAAACGTGAGGAACATTCTCGTTTAGAATCAAGTGCATTGTCCTCCTGACTCACCTGCCAAAGCTGTAATCATCTGTAATTAACTCCATCATTAAACAGAGTGTAATAGCAAATGTCCTGTTTCACAGCATTCCACGTGGAAAACAAATGTTTAATTATTATGACGTGTAAACATAAAATACTGAGTGAACAGGTACCAGCCAACATCTAAATCACATGAACCAACCCGCAGAGTGTCATTTTCTTAAAGCAATCAATCAATGATGATGTTTTTTAAAGAAATATCACACATGAAACACAACAAACAAAAAGAATCTAACCTTTGGTCACATTTACACTGCTACACGTGGACTGTTACAAATCCAGGCTTGTTGGTGTGTTGAGGTGTGTTTAGAAGATACTCAGTGTTCCCATTATAGGAAATGTCAGTGTGTGTGTGTCTTTTCACCATCAGTAGAGCATATAAAGAGCATCAGTACCTGCAGTACTGACCTGATCTTCACTTCCTCTGACTCGTGCTGTTTACTGCAGGTACAGGCGCTCACACCATACTAGAAAGGAAATGAAAGGAAATGACAGAATGATTATTATTACTGCAGCTGTGGTTTCAACAAGAACAGCTGCTGCCGTGACAACAACCGTGTTTTGTAACAACAAGAACAAGAACAGCTGCAACAACAATCACAGCCACAGCTAGATGAAATTTCTATTAGCTGACATGTAGCAGAATTGTCATCTCTCTCTCTGGTATTGGGATGCATGGATACCTGTGTTACTACGATTTTATTTGCACAACCTTCACCTAGTTGAATGAAATATTTTCTGTTGTTGTTCTATAAACACAATTTTCTGGTTATATTAGTGCAACAGACATTACATAAACATAAATTAGTTTATTATTCTATCTTCTTTACCATACAAACAACATTTTACTGTTGACAAGATACGATCATTTGCTCCACGAGTTTGAGGTGAACATGTGTTTGCTGCAGGTGCAGGTTCATAGCGACTATTTTATTTCCTCTTTAACACACAGTAGCACGAACGATCCTCTTTAGCCTCAAGAGCAAAAGAATCTGTTACATGAAGAGACTTTATTAAATTGCAATCTTGCATCAGAAGAACTTTGACTGGATCTTTAAAGTCTGGTCTTTGGTTAAAGGGTCACTGACATCTTTAGAAACAGACATTTAGTCAACAGGAGATGAAACCCCGAGTAGTTCTTATACCCGTTGTGTGGAAGGGCCAGTACCTATTAAATTACCCCTTTGGTGTCGATTCCAGCTCTTTTGCCTCATCGTTGGATCAGAAAATCCAGAAACTCTTTGTACTGGCTTCAGTCACTGGCAGGTAATGTGACCCCGGCTTCCTCCCACCATCTGAAGACTTGTTTGTTAGATTTTACATCAAATTGTCTGTGTGTGTGTGGTTGGTTATGCCTGTACGTGAGTCCTGTAAGAGACTGGACACGTTAGAAACAACATCACACCCACATCATTAAAGACGACGGAGTGGACGGTGCGAGACAGTCACAGCCTGGTCCTAACAGTAAGGACAGACACTCAGCAGAGGTCTTCAAGTTAAACTAAAGACCTTTGAGTTGACTTTTACCTTCAGTTAATGCAGGTTTGTGCTATAAACAGCTGGAAAGCAGCAGAAACCACATCCTGCTGACAGATCCATCTGTTACCTGATAAGAACCAGTGAAGCTTCTTCTTCAACCACATCTTCTGATGGTGAATAGATTAGAAAAGGACAAAAAAGGTCACATGAAACACCAAATATAGCAGCAGGTTTCTGTCCAGCACCACGTGAAGCAGGTGTCAGTATCTGTGGAAACAGGATGTTTCAGGGGTTCTTTGTTGATGGGGGTTTGACGGGTTGTGTTTGGATGTAGCAGAAACTCACTGCTCTGACTGAAGAGCTGCTGCTTCTTTGAAGTTCTTCAGCCAACCGTCTCAACTTCAGTGCTGAACATGAAGACTGCGCCTTTGTCTCTGATAATCGGTGAGTCCAACAACATGACAACGAGCTGACTACACTGGTTTATGACGCGTTTCTAACCAGCTTAAAAAACAAAATGACTGTAGAAATAGTGTCCAGCAGGAACTAGGGAGCAGAGATAGAGACATTACACATTACATCACCCAAATGTTTCTCTGTGGTCTTCGTCCTCCAGGTATGGGGATGTTTCTGCTTGCTGCTGGAGGTAAGCAGACGGACATGTGTTGTCTGTCCTTCATTAAAACCTCTGATCAACAGTTACCTCTGACGTTCTGACTTCTTTTGCAGGTTTCACAGTGCTGTATCTCCCAGGACTCACTTCTAGTTCAGGTGAGTTGAACATTTGTCTTTAACAAGCAATAAATAAAGAATAAAGAAGCAGAGTGAGAAAAAGATGTGAGTCAAGGAAACAAGGAAACCATAGAGCTTACTAAATGTCTTGTGATTTTTTTTGAGATTGAGTTAATTTTCTTCTTCAGCAGATGAACCTGTTCCTCTCTTTGTGCCTGTGATGAGAGTCTTACTACAACTTCTGGTCTTCTATGTGTTCTGTGTCTCTGCTTGTCTCATAGTGTCCAGCTGCTACAGCTGTAGGTCAGGTACGAACACTGAGTCTGTGTGGCGTCGTTAACATACGTGACCAGTAAAGACGTTCACTGTACTGCTGCTGAAAGTTTCTGTTTTACCACATGTACTCTCTGCAACACATGTTTAATTTCTTTATACAACCTGATTAAAGCCTATTCTTCAATAAGCTAATAAGCTACTTTTAATGGAGATGGTTCAACGTGGCCTAAAGGCCACAGAGCTGTGACGCTAAAAACAGGAAACTGTCCAGTCACTGTTTCATCTTAGTTAACACTGTCTTAAACACATAAAAGACAAATGTAGAGACAGAGTTTCAGGTCCTGTTCACTTGTTTTTTTGTCCAAACGTCTTTAAAAGAGACTGAAGACAAAGTTAGAAATGTTCTCTCTGTGTGGTTTTTATATCAAACTGTTCCACAGCAGAAACACAAACATTCACATTATGTCTCCACCCACAGGAAACCAGCCCGCTGTCTTCATGGAGATGACCCCACCTGACATCAATGGTGATGTCACCACCACCATGACTTCACAGCAACAACAGCTTAAGAATGAGGGAGAAGATTGATGAGCAGATTGAAGTTACATTTAACACATGAACCGTTTCAAGTTTCCTGGTTTCTGCAGAAACTGATGATGAATTCACCAACTTCACAAACGTCAACAACACGAGGAAACACAAACAGTCCTGATCTTTAACTTTACTAACCCTGGGCGGTTCTTTCTCACAGGACTCATTCACATTAGACATACTCTCTGGACGTCTGGTGTGAACGTGTGTCTTATTGGGTAGAGTTCTGAATGTTTTCAACTTTAAAAAGTGTTTTTTGTGTCTCAGAAGTCACATTGTTGTAGATGTACTGCTGCATTGCCTAACATCTGACCATTAACCTGCAGACAGACTCCCTGACATGAAACAGAGGGAGGTTCATGTTGATCTTTCAGTGAAGCCCTGAAGCATTTTACTCTCTCCTTCTCTCATCCTGATACGTAATTTGTATCACATTTGCTACATGAGGTTCTGAGGCGTCTGTCTCATCAACATGATCAGTACTTGCCTTAAAAACCTGCTGTATATGATCTGATACATGTATTCTGCCCCCTGCTGGATTATCATGCCACTACAGTCATTTCCAACATGGCTGCTCACAGTAAATGATCCACCTGCAATTACAGGAAAACTCATTGCTAGTTTTTGAGACGTTACGGTGAGAGTCACTTTCTCCTTTTTTACTCCTTCTTTATAATACAACTAAACCAAGTTAAAATGTCCGTATCAAATTTGGTACCGCAGTTATAAAATGTGCTTTTAACCTTGAAAAAATGAAACATTGTCATTTTTATCCATATAATACAAATACATGCTTTTTTGATGATTAATCTAATTACTGAAATGCCATCTTTAAATACGTTTTGAGTATTTCCATAATAACACTTTATTTTGTGTCTGTCTTAGATGTCAAAAACACTAAAAGAAGAAGAAATAGAAAGTACATAGAAAATATCCTCAAGATGACAATGGTGGTGATACAAGTGACATAGAGCAGTTGGAAGAAGATGATGAAGATGAGGATAAGGATGAAGAGTAGACTCCTCAGGACATGCCTGAAAGTTTAGATAGTACTGATGAGGCAGACTTTCAAGAGGAAAATATACCCCAGACAAGCACAGTCAGAGAAAAGTCAGTGAAGGGCAATGCAAAAAAAATATATAATATCAGTCTTCATCTGTCAATTTTATTGCATGTGTTGATGAAGGGTCAGAGGGCAGGTATGACTGGACACCAAACAAACAGTTTGTCACCCATGAAACTGCAGAACAAACAAACAAAAGCAGGGAAAGTGTGTTAACAGGTTTCCACAGATGTCCAGTGTGAGGGCCTACTGGGAGTTGGAGACAAAGTTCCCTGCAGTGTCTGAAGTGACGTCTTGAATTGCTGACACTTTTTTACTTTCAGGACAATCTCACTGTCTCTGATGATGCAAAGAAAGATAAACTGTGGAAGCTCAGGACGTGGTTACAGAAACTGCGAGAACAATTTCTCTACATACCACGCTGTCGATGAAATTATGGTGCCATTCAACGGAAAGGGGCGATGTACATGCCTGCAAAACCTGACAAATGGGGTTTCAAGATGTGGGGACGGGCTGGAGAGAGTGGCTTTCTTTATGACTTCGATGTTTGTCAAGGTGCAGAAAATCCAGAGAGAGAAAAGTCTGAAGGTGGTCTTCTTGGTTCTGGATCTGATGAAGCTTACAACCACACTAATGGTATAGAACAATAAAGCCTGATCAACGTCTGTACTGGTGTTTTACTGGTGAAGGGAACAGAGCAGACTGAGAGTCAGATAGCAGTGACATCACTTCCTGTTTATACGAACCTGAACCGGTTTCTTTTAGTCTCTCATTGGTTTATCTGTGGAGTCATGATGTGTTTCCTGTTCATGAGCCAGACACCAGACACCTTTCAAGTTAAAATCCTGATTAGTCATTCTCTAACATCTGTATTCTTAAGTTCACACTCTGCAGAAGGACCTGACTCTGCAACATCATACAAACACCCAAAAAGCTCAACAGCCTAAATAGAGTCTGTCTTGATCACTGGATGATAGGAAGTTAAAATGTTGAGGTGAGACGATCAATGGCAGAACTATATTTCTTTATCGTGTCAGTGTTTAACAAAGAGTTAAATGTTCCAGGACCTGAAGTCTGACTCGTGTCCACAAATTCAGATTCTATAAGTATCTGAGGGGTGTTGACAGTCCTGATTCTGGAGGTTTGTCCAGTAGAACCTCTTTCTGTCCACAGTTTAACATCAGGTCACCCTGCAGGTCCTAATGTCTATGTTCTGTACCGAAGAAAAAACAAACACTCAGATGAGTTGAGAAGGTTTTTTTGTTCTTCTTGAATGAACTATTGTCACTATGATCGTGAAGTAATAGTAGATTCTAAGTTCTTTAAACCACTGGGTTTAATCCTTCCTGTTTCTGTGTGTTCAGTTCTTACCAGGCCAGACACTGAGCAGGATAGACGAGGTCTGTCCAGAGAGGACGACTGGGTCAAACGAGGAGCGAGAGAACGACCCTCGTTAAACAGAGGAGGTGACCTCAGACATAATCTATCATACACCTACAATAAAGATCCCTCAACTGTAGCCGGTAGGTTTCACGCTCATGAAATACGGGGGAAAGGTCGACTCACAGGAAACATGCACCAACCACAGAGACGATGTGTGAATCAGATAAAGAGGTTCTAACTCTACAGAGCTGTTCAGTTTTAATCAAGTGTGAACAAACACTGTGAAATATTTAGTGTGAAAATACATTTTCTTCAGTAAAACTTATTTTAATTTCTATTAGTTTATGTTCTAATTAAATTGTCTTTTTACCTTTAACAAACCGAGTCTGGAAATTGACTTTATATGATGGATTTCATGAGAATCTAACGATGCAGGTAAAGAGACAGAGAATAAATGATGTTGATCAGCCAGAGAGAGAAAAGTTTTCTTACAGTACAGGAGAATCACAAACCACTAAAACTACTTAAATCTGCTTCTTACTAAATGAACTGCAGTTCACAGCTACTTCCTGTTCATCTGAGTCTAAATGAGGTTCCACAAAATCTAAAAAGTCATCAACTATTTACTACGGATGAAACATTTAGGTCAGGAAACTGTCTGGACACCACTTCTGCTTTTTACGTCTTCTCTGTACGTTGGTTCGTTTCCTTTTGGTTGGTTTAACAACTTTTCACGTTCTTAGTCTCTCTGCTGTTCACACATTCAGTCCTCCAGACAACATGAAGACTCCATGTGTCTCTCTGCTCCTCGGTGAGTCCAACACTTTAATCCACTCTAATTATTGGCAGCTCCATAGTCAGAAATGTAAAATTAAAGACTCCAGAGACCATAGTTAAGTGCATCCCGGGGGCCAGAGCGGGCAACATCGAATCATATCTAAGACTCCTGTCTAAGGATAAACGTAAATATGATAAGATTATAATTCACGCAGGAGGTAACGACTCCCGGCTACGTCAGT
>JAUMTR010278424.1:0-13291 GCA_032270685.1 Microctenopoma stevenorrisi | reverse complement strand
TTATAAGGAAACACTCAATTAATTTCCATTGTTATGCAGATGATACACAATTATATCTATCAATGAAACCAGAAGATACCAATCATCTAGGGAAACTTAATGCTTGTTTGAAAGACATAAATGCCTTAACTCAGACAAAACTGAGGTTATGATATTTGGAATCAAAAATCTCAGAGACACGATATATGGTCAGATTACTACACTAGATGATTTTACACTAGCCTCAGCAGCAATGACTTCTTAAATTTTTTTACAAATAAAGTTACTAGCCTCAAGTACTACTGTGAGTAATCTTGGAGTAATCTTTGATCAAGATTTATCATTTAAACCCCTACATAAAAGAAATATCTAGGACTTCCTTCTTCCACCTTAGTAATATTGCTAAAATTAGGAGCATCCTGTCTCAAAGTGATTCTGAGAAACTAGTCCATGCATTTGTTACCTCTAGACTTGACTACTGTAACTCTTTACAGATAGGATGTCCCAATAACTCACTCAAAAGCCTCCAGTTAATCCAGAATGCTGCAGCCAGAGTTCTGACTGGTCTTAACAAGAGAGATCATATTTCTCCTACATTAGCTTCTCTCCATTGGCTTCCTGTTAAATCTAGAATAGAGTTTATCCTTCTCCTCACATATAAAACACTAAGTAATCAGGCCCCAACATATCTTAAAGACTTGATAGAACCTCACAGCAGAGCACTTCGCTTCACTCTCAGAGTGCTGGTCTACTTGTGGTTCCTAGAGTTTCTAAATGTAGAATGGGAGGAAGAGTGGATTAAAGCGTCTGCCAAACAAACTAAACTAAAGTAAAGTAAAGATTACACTTTTGTTTTCGATAAAGCTTATAGTTAGAGGTGGATCAGGTATCTGAACCATCTCTTAGTTATGCTGCTATAGGTTTAGTCTGCTGGGGGACTCTATATTTTACTTAGCTCCTCTCCTCCTTTTCCTTCTCTGTCCACTTCACTGACATGATTGCTATGTTGATTGCATGTTAATAACTTCATCTCTCCCCTAGTTGTGCTTCGTCCTCTCTCTCTCATTCTCTATCTCTCTCTCAGGTATCCTCGACCTTGGAGCTGTAGTTGCTGGTCCTAGCAACCTGCCCAGTGCTTCGTCTGGTTAACTGCACAACATGTATACTTTCAGTAAATAAAAGAGATCTCGTACAATATCAGGCATTTTCTCTGACTCTGTTGGTATGATATTAGAAATGATTGTGGCAGACCATGTCTCTATCAGCTCTCCCGTTTTGTACATCAGCAGGGTGGGGGGGATGTCTGCCTCATCACAGTAGACAACTGTCAAGCTCTCATATGATAATACAAAATACAGTTTACTGTTTCAGTTGCAAGATTTACTGTATCTAAACTCACCACAGGCAAGTCTGTCAGGGTGGACTCACGAAAGATTCATGTACAGACCCAGGCCACTTTGCCTTCTAATAATGCTAATAACATTGCTAATAATGTATTCAGCATCACTTATGATCTTGAAGGTGGAGAAAAATAATTAGCTGCCGCAGCTGTATTTCAAAGTATATTTCATTTGGAAAGTTAAAAGATATTATTTACACTTAATGCTCTGGAAAGAGCTATTCACATAATATCCATTTGTAACACAGGTTTAAAATATAGGCCATAGGTAATAAAAAAAGTTGAATGTATGTTTCTGTGATAAAATGCAAAGGTAATGGGTGTAAATGTTTAAAAAGCGTATGTTATTGTGTGTTCTGTTTCTGTAAAAGTGGAAAAGCGGAACTGTTCATTGTTAATGTCAGTAAATGTTTTTTAGACAGGCTTTTATTTTGAAAAAAGGGAGTGTGTAAAAAAGAGAAGTGGAAAAAAGAGCGAAGAAGAAGAGGGGAGAGGTCAGGGGTTGAGACGGAGAACATGAGCGAAGGATAAGCTAACAAAAAGAAGAAGTCAAATGTCAGATTGTTGGTCGAATAATCTGGAAGTTGGAGCTGACTGGACAAGCAGGTCACCTTAACACCGAGGTGCCCAGCGGTTTATCGGTCAGGAGCCGCTCGTTAACTCGACGAGGGGATATTATCCACAGGACCGGGGAAAGGAGCGGTAGCTAGCACAGCTTCGCGCTTCTTTTCGGAACTGTTGCTCCGCGGGAGAAGGAGTGAATCTTTTTTGTTGACTCAGAAGAAATCTAGCCGCTCGCGGACATTGAGGGTTTAAGGCGAAAAGGACACTTGACATCACAACACAGAGGGTTTGTGGATGTAGTTTTGTTACTGCTATTTCTGTTAATATTGTGTGTGTCATAACACTGACTTTCTAAGTTATTTTTTATTTTTGTTTAATCTATTTTATATAAAAGGCAATTTGTTATCGTTATAAATCAGGACTGTTGTGTTATTGGAATTTGTTGGGTGATGACTAGTTGAAAGAATATTGCTGGAAGGACCAAAGACTACAATTAATCAGATAAGTAAGTACATAAAGAACTCAGGGCCCTTTTCTACATATTAGCTAGAGTAGACGGGCTACACATTATTTATTGAATGAGCTATGATAGGAATGTGAGTTCCATCAATGCAGCCAATCACACCTGAAAACCCTAAATGTCTCGTTGATAAGCTTCCAGTCTCCATTTCCCAGGTCACCCTCCAGCTGTTAGCCAAGAGCAGGAACTGTTTATTACCTGGATCAGGTGTGTTCAGCCAGTCAGAAGCTGTAAGTGCAGGGATGGTTGGAAAACAAGCAGGGCTGCGGCTCTCTAGGACCGAACTTGCCTACCCCTGATCTAGGGGATACACTGGAGATATAATGTTGACTTACATGTAAATAATGTTAATATCAGAATAATGGCCTACTGCATATGTACTTGGCTCTGTTGTGGTGCCCCTCTGCGCCCTTGTCACGCTGACCATAAACAGCAGTGACGGCTTTATGAGGTGCTCATAGGAGGCAAATCTGCATAATACAGTTATGATATGTTAGCATGTTCTATTCTAACAATGTTTTACAGTGTTTATTGATTAAATAATATTATTATCAGCGTATGTATATCTTACCTTGTGAAAAAAACTTATGTTTTTGTCTGAGGCTGCAAAACAGTGAATGCCAAACCACTGCTTCAAAGTGAGCTCCTCCACCTGCTTCATCAACCACAAAATCTCCTCTCTAAGAACAGCATTTTCCTCCAGAGCTAGGTCAACAATAGCAGGATGCGGAGTAGAAGCATAATCATGGTCTGCAGAGACTATATGAGCTTCCCCCGACCAGTGTGTGTTATTCTACTCAAATAAAGCAGTCTTCGCCCTCTGTCAGATTCGGGCTCTGGAACATCTTATTTTTTTACAATGCCAACTACAAACGCGGGTATGGGAAATGACAGTGAAATTCTCTCTCCGGATAGCAACAATCCATTTTCGCCTAGTTTCCTAATCGGAGGAAAATGTGTGAAAGCTAAGTACTTTGTTGTACTTACTGGATGCCTGACACAAAGGTGACAGTGTTTAGATGTTGTGCTATCGGTTTGCTGAAATTAAAATGTTTTCTTAAGAGACATGGCGTTAATGCTGAAAATACAAGCTAAACGCTATGAACAAAAGGGTACCGGAAATGGTTTAGACGCTGACATTTTACCGGAAGTACGTCATTACCGCACTGTGCATGTAGTGCAAGAAGTAGGACGCTGACTTTTGTCCGCTGGTTGCCATAGTGAATCCTCGTCATCTGTGTTCCTGTTACGGCCCCAGCCGTTTTGTCTGTGCTCTCTCTCTCCCTCTCCTCTCTCTCCCCTCTCGGTGCACCTGTGGGCGTGGCTCTGCTCCTCGGCGGCTGGCCCCCGTGCTGGACTGGCTTGGCTCCGCCCCCTACGCTGCACCTCGTCACCTCGTCAGCTGACACGCATAAATACCCCGTGGATCCGACTGTTCGGGAGCGACTGACCTTATGGACTGTTCGCTCTCGTCTCGACCACTTGCTAGACTTACATGTGTTGTCTGTGTTCGAACTGTGGCCTCGCTCTTAGTGATCTCGTGTGTCTATATGACTAGTGTGTGTTTAAGTTCCGATAACTGTGTTACAGTATCGTGTGTTTTGGTTTTGCTTAGCGTAGTGTTTAACAGTCAGTGAAAACTGCTCCTTTTGTTTGTTAGCCCTTATCCCCCGTTTGCAGCTCATTAAGGAGCCCTTCTTTTGTTTGTTAAAACCATAGGACTTTTGTTTTCGTTTAGTATCTTATGATAGGTGACTTTTGTATAGTTAGGTGTGTAGTTATATCCGGACGGTGTCCGCGCCTTTTGTTGTATGTTTTTGTTGTGTTTAGACCGCCTTTACTTTCATTAAACAACCGTTACTCTAAACATCTGAGTATTTTTATGTTATCTCCCTTCCCCCACAAGCCGGGACGTAACAGTTCCATTGACCAGGGGCCCATTTCAGAAAGCGGGTTTAGTGAAAACTCTGAGTTCTCTATCGTTCAAGACTGTTTCTCCACCCTGTTACATGTTCCATGTGTACGGGGATAAGCACCCATACTCCGTGAACATAACCTGCTCTGTAGCAGGGTTGCTTCAGAGTTTCTCCTGCTCTTACGGTGAAGCCTGCGGTCTGAAACCAGCAGCAGACACTGCGTGTCCGTTTCTTGACGAGCCTGTTGACTTGGAAGCACAGATATTACGATGAGGGGAGACGATAATTAGACCCAGAGTTAATGTTTTATCACTCCCTGATGAGTATCTGTGTGAGTGTTACTGTTTTTCGCGACCATCAATAATTTATTTAAGAAATATTTTTAGTCCACACATCTCTTGTATGACCCATCGTGGAAATGATTCTCTCAGCACGGATTCTGTGTTGCACTTCGTTGTTTTGCGAATGGCATTTTTCTGTATGATATCGGTCATGTGGAGCATGTGTCCAAGGCAACCGTCTGTTGGGCTGTCAGAAATTTGACCCTTGCACCTAAAAGACTTTTGTGCAGTTTTGTATTGTTCCCAGGCCACAGAATAACCAGACATCTCAAGGAAGCATTTCACAGAACTGCAGGTATCAGTGTAAGCAAGCTATCACATGTAGAATGTAACCACTGAATGCAGTTTTATGAGAGAAGGCTAAACAACATTGCAATTGCTTATAAGCTATAACTGATTTGTTTAAACTATATTTTTATTTCATCCAAACATTTATTTATTTTTTATTTGAAAAATGATTAATCTTCACGCATTGACTTGGTCTGCAATTTTCTGGACAACTGAGAGTTGGACGACCCTGAGATCCGGTTTTGACTCAGAGTTTGTTCAGCCTGCTTCTGAAACGGGCCCCTGCTTCTCATAGTTTTCTGTTCGGTCCACATTATTTGCTATTGTTCCACTGACTCTGCGTCCTGTGTCTCCTGTCAGCTCACTGCATTTTCTGGTATTATCTGTTCTCTGTCTGTGTCTTCTGCCTCCAGTTCTGATCACCACCTGTGCATCATTGTTTTTTGTGCAGCAGCCCGGTTTTTCTTGTTTTTGTCACCCGTTTTTCTATGGTTAGGTTGTTTTCAGAGATTCTCCGCCTTTTGGATTGATTTTAAGTTTACCCACGACTTGTGTCTTTGTTTTTGTTATATTTCTCTGCCTGTTTAGTTAGTTGATCCTCATTTAGCAAATGGTTTATTCTGTCATCTGCTTTTTTTGTGTGTGCAGGCAAACTGGATAAAGAGTGGAGAAATGTATGTATTAAGGTGCAAAAAGAAGGAAGTGTATATTTTCCAACTAATTTGAATATAACAACTGTGCTTTATTGCATCATCATTGATTGCATCTGCAGTTGCATTGGAATTCGTTATGTTATGTAATTTGCTTTTATAATATAATAGCATGAAAATGTAACAAAATGTATTTATAATTACATGATGTGCCTGAACTTGGTGCTGCTGGTAAATGTTATGTGATTAAGATAAAGGCTGTGCTTCTTCTGAGGTTGTTTCTATAGCAGCTAATGGGGCAGGTTCAAGGCTGCTCCTTTCAGCACCAATGCAAACAAGTCGTAAGCACTTGCTGATAAACACAATTTTATGTTTCACAGACATGCAGCATATCAGTGATCACATAACTCAGACATGTGCTCTGAATTGGGAGTATTCCCAACTTTCCAGCCCAGCTTTTCACTTGTGCCCTCTATAGAATAGAATTGGGAATACCCTCACCGTTACTGAGTTAGAAACAGTCAATGTGCAGCTTTTTTTGTAATTAGAAGTTATTGTTAAAGTGACTTCCACATTTAAAGGATGCGCCCAGTATGTTTTGATGTGCCAGTTACCTTTCTCTTAATGCCACAGCCTGCCAGAGCCTTCCTCCCAGAGTACCAAATACAGTTCTTGGTTTATTTCTTTCTAGTTTATTTTTAAGTTGTCATTTTGGTCGTCATTTTTACTTCAACGGGAAATGGCAAATGCAAGTATGGACAGTTTATTCCTGACTGGAAAAGGAGGCTTTAAGAGGAGAAATGTTGGAAACAAATATGTTGCACCAATATTGCTAATTAATGTTGATTTGCCTTCTTCATTGGGTAGTATCACATAAATCATAATGACATCTTAACAGTACAGACTTGTAATCACAGAAATTCAAACTGAATCCATTTTCAGTCTCTCTCTCTTCAGTCACAGTGTTCAGACTGATTGTTAAAGCCTTCGTCGGGTAAAGTGTAATACAGGTAAACTTGCAGGATGGCATGTTTGCATGGTTAAAGAACACAAATATAAACCTCTCACTCCTCCATAAATCCACTCATCAGATTAATGCTTTATAAAACACAGTAGAGCTTAAGGGGTCTGGAGTTCTACTTCACTGATCGAACTGTTAAGTCACTCTAAAAACAAACACGTTTCTCTTTCCAGATTCAAGTTCAACTCAGCACCTGTGAATTAATAATAACAAATACCCACTTCAGAAAAGTACAGAGGAATCTGACCATGACAAAAAGCAAAGACATCATAATAAATACTTTCACACTGAGCAGCATCTGCAGCAGCTGATATGATTGAACAGTGAACACATGACTGGAATGCTTTGCTTCAGTTTGTGCTTATCCTGCAGGGAGTTCATCTTTGTTTAATAAAGAGGTAGGTGACAAAATATAGAGTGTGGAATGTGACACAATACATTAAATATAATAATAAATAAATTTAAATACCAATGTGTCAAATGTTCAGAATATTTGTCTAATGAATACATGCTTGGGTGCAAGCAACTTAGCTTACATTCTATTATTGCATCCTAATTTATCACTGGCTATAAAAGACTTGTAATCTTGTTCAGAAACCGACAACTCTGTCCTGGATCTGTGTGCTCATGCTGACTTGTCTCCTCGGTGCCAGAAAATAAACCAGCTATAGAGCGGAATTCCAGGGTCTCAGAACCACCATGTTTTGGGAAAATCTCTTAGGCCAGAACCAATCATCTGACTAGAAAACAGTGTTAGACCCACTGACTGAGTTTGATGGGCAAAGTGACAAATAAAAATAATTATGTGCAGTAACACAGACCATGTCTTAATTAAGTAAGTAATTAAATATAAATACTTTTATTAAATAAAATGAATATATTTAGCTACTTATATATGTAATATTGTGTGTAAAATAATTTCAGTATTTAATAAGTTAATGATACATTTAAATATTTAAATATATATTATATTGTGTCACTCTCCACACTGCATAATACTGTATGTGTGGAAATTTATTTAAAAGGGGAAAAAACAATGCAATGCAATGTTGATATGCATTAAAAAGCTATAATAATAAAAGAATAAAAAGCAAACATTTTTACAACTGCACATGCTGAATGTAATACTCTTTTGGTAATGTATTTGTTTGGTGCCATACTGTTTGTAACCACTGTGGATGACACACAAATAAGACCTTTATGTTTGAAAACACCCAAATTGGAAGAATAAATGTCAGCTGTAGTTCCAAGTGTGTCAGTAGGTTTGTGTTGCTCTGCTGGCAGTAGCAAGCGTCACAGTATCACTTATAGCAATATCCTGTAAGTGTGAACCAGGCACTCCCTGTAGAGTCGTTGTATGATGGTTGTCAGGTGAGTGAGTTTCTCTGGGTGAATACTGGGAGTAGGTGTCAGAGGTTGTATTCCACAGAGATGTAGGACTAGGGATTTGACAAGAGAAGAGGCTCTCATGGGGGGAGTCTGCTGAGCGGACTGATGGTCGTTGATTGAAGAGTTGACGTACTGCTGCTGAGAATAAGAGGTGAAGATCGTGGTTGAGCTGTGACGAGGGTGTCCATGGTTGTTTAAGAGTCCATAATACCTTGTATTGGAATGTAAAACATCAATGTGCTGTGTTTATAAGTGTAAAATATTTTTCATCTTTCTATTGAAGCCCACATAGTTATCAATAGTAAGACAAAGAAAATTGTCAAATAGAATTGACAAGAAATAGTTGTCAAATCCCTGTCCAGGGTGTACTTTTTTCCAATGATGGCTGGAATAGGCTCCAGCACTCCAGACAGGACATGTGGTAATGGTATGGGTGGATAACTGTCAATAAGTAAATGGAGAAACCTGTGGTGAAAATTAGAGAAAAAACTCTCTAGTCTGTGGAGGCTGTTGGCATAGTTGTTACCTGTGAAGAGAGGTGAGGACACCCAAATTTTCAGCTGTGGGGCGGGTATGAGGAATGGCACTGTGGCAGAAGGCTACTGACGATCTGCAAAAAACTGACACTGTTAGACAAAGTCATGTTCCAAAGTTAGTACCCCATCTTTTTATTTTATTTCTCATTAATACACAATAAAATCAATGGGTCTTAATAATAGGCAAATACAACCTCAGACGAACCTTTATAATCAGGGAAAAATATTTGAACCCCTGCCGATAGTTTGCTCACTAACAAAGAAATGATCAGTCTATAATTTTAATGGAACAAAAAAATGTATTTCAAAAAAGAAATTTGCATTTTAATGAAGGAAATAAGTATTTAATGCTTTTGCAAGATGTGCTTTAATACTTGGTGGAAAAACTTTGTTTGCAATCACAGAGGTCAAATGTGTCGTGTAGTTAGCCACAAGTTTTGCACACATCTCAAGGGGGATTTTATCCCATTCCTCTTTGCAGATCCTCTCCAAGTCATTAATGTATCATGGCTGATTAGCAACTCGAACTGGAGCTCCCTCCACAGATATTCTATGGGATTAAGGCCTGGAAACTGACTAGGCCACTTCAAGACCTTAATAAGCTTCTTCTTGAGCCAATCCTTTGTTGCTCTGGCTGTGTGTTTGAATCATTGTGGAATCCCCACCCTCGACCCATTTTCAATACCCTGGCTAAAGGAAGGAGGATCGCACAGTACATAGCCATCCATCCTCCCATTTGATGTGATGACGTTGTCCTATCCCCTTGGCAGAAAAACACCCTCAAAGCATAATGTTTCAAATTTCATCTCATGTTTCCTCTAACTCCAAACACGGCAAGTTGAGTTAATGACAAAGAGTTCAATTTTGGTCTCATCTTACTGCAACAATTTCACCCAGTCCTCCTCTGAATCATCTTTAGTGGCAAACTTCAAACAGGCCTGTACATGTGCTTTCTTGAGCAGGGCGAATTTGTGGCCACTACAGGATTTCAGTCATTCATGGCGTAGTGTGTTACCAACTATTTTATTTTTGACTATAGTCCCAGCTGACTTGAGCTCATTGACAAATAGTTCTGGGCTGGTTCCACACCGTTCTCATTATATTAAAAACTCCACAAGGTCAGATCTTGCGTGGCGCTCCAGGCAGAGGGAGATTAGCAGATTATCTTCCGGTTCCTCCATTTGCGAATTATTGCACCTATTAACAACTATTGTCATCTTCTTACCCAGCTGCATGGTGATTTTCTTTAGCCCATTCCAGCCTTGTGTGGGTCCATAATCTTGTCCCTGGCATCCTTCACAAGCTTGAGTTTGGAATCTGAATAGATTTATTGATTGGTTTTATGGACAGGTGTCTTCTATAAAGGTTACGTTACTTGTCTAAAAGACACCTGTGCATAGAAGGCATTCAGTGTCGGTCCGTTACCTGTATAAAATAAACCTGGAAGCCAGAAATCTTACTTTTTAATATAGAATCAATCTACTATACTTTTTTCCTTTATGAAAATGCTAATTATTTTGAACTCTTTTGAAAGGCTTTTCTTGTACCGTCTCTCACTGTTCCAATATACCTGTATATTTACATGTCTTCTCTCTACAGGTATAGACTTTAAACAAGCCAAAAAAAAGTGTTTAATTTTTTATCCGTGCTGATGTACAGTAGATTTATTTGTGCTCTTTAGATTATTGTCCTGTTGCATTGATCAATCAAGCTTTATTTGTCAAGTTAAAACACAACGTGCTTCACATTAAACACTAAACTGTAATAAAAAACAAAAGTATAAAATAATAGAATTGAAGTAAAAGCAAGTTTAAAAATATTAAATGTCTTAAATGTACATGGTCTAAATATTAAATGTTTGGAGGTTTCTTCCGTTAAAGCACATTTTTCCTCCCCACTGTCGTTTAGTGCTTCAAGTGGGACTGTTGCTTTCTACATTATTCTGTATATATTTATATAATGTGTAAGGTCTTAAACTTTATGTTGTGAATTTACAGTACATGAATAAAGCTGAATTGAATCGAATTGAACTCAACTGGGCATGACCAAACTTAGACAGATTAGAGATTATCAGACATTTCCATCTGGAATACTGTGGCAGAGAGAGGAGTCCAGTCAAAACAATGATTGCTAGTTGCCCAGGTCCTGTGGCTACACTTTAAATTCAATAGAGGGTTCTTTACTTTTTAGCTTTTTTTAAATTTAATTTTATATATTATGTTATATGTTCATCTAATGTTGTATTTCCATAATATTAAGATTGGATTGAATATCAGATTCGATTTATACACAAAAACACAATTAAAACTAACTTTGGAACATGGCTGCACACAGTAAATGTTGCAGATTTATACACTTAAACATAACAAAAATGTATCAAAACAAGAAAGTGAAGGAGTTAATACTTACCCACACACTAGTAAGGCTATGGCAGAGATGGATTTAGTATTTTGATGGCAAATGCTTAATTTCTACAGAAGCCTTTCTATATTGGTGTTAAGTTGGCCCTTCTATAAGATGCTTTTATTTGCACAGAACTGATAAAAGCTATCCTGAAAACATTAGGAATGTATCATATTAAAATATGTAAGTAAATGTTCAAGACACAAGGTTGTAATGCTCACAGATATAGTTTACTGCAGGGACATGTGTGAAACAGAAATTTGAATGTACTTGCCTTTGGAATAGTGGTGAGTTTTGTAAAATGACTTGATGGAATTAGCTATGGTTGCCATAGATTTACTTAAGCCAGTGACTTGAATGTGTGTAGGACACGAGAGGCATTAGCTAGGGCAAGCTTAGAGTAAGACTATGTTAAAGTTATGAATAATAACACACAACTGGTGGTGCAAAAAAACTACTTTAACCAGTTTTCATCCAGCCACTGAAATGTCATAGCAATCCCCATTTCTCTTTCAGCTCAACATGATGACATTTAAAAAAAGTCAAATTTATTGCTGTCAATGTTGTTTCTTTTCCATAACACCTTGGGTCTTTACACATGCACCAAGGTGAAATCACCTAGCCTCTAACATCTCACCTCGTTTTGATGAAGTTATTATACACCAGCATGAAATCCATTCTACAAAATGGAGAAATGGCATTTTGACAGTAAACCCTCAATCACAAAATACAAAGTACTCATTCATAGATATTTACAGTATATATTATGACACTGTACAGTTAAAGCATTAAAATACTTGATATATGTATACACATGGCAAACAGGCTTTGGACATGTTTAGTGATAAGACAGTCTTGATGTTTGAACAGCAGGGCATTATCTCAGAGGTGTTGCTTATAGCATACTGGACAATGACACCAGGTCAGGAAAGATCTGATCACAAAACAAAAAACTGTGGTGACAACTGATTAGGGTTTTAGCTAGGCAGACATTTCTGGGAAATAAAGCTGATTGCGTTAAAGACAAATGTTCACTTTCTCTGGATGAAGAAATCACATACAGTATATAGCAATTCCAAGCCAATGCATCCCAGGCCGCCTGGAAGTCATCTTCAAAATTGCAATAATTTAAAGTTGGTCATCCTGTTCCTCACTGCTTGCAAAACAACTAGCCTCCGCCTAAATGGTACAACCACAAATGTGAGCTAACTCATAGATACAAATTCACCTACTAATGTCACAAACAAGACAAATAAACTCCACTGATGATGATTTGGCAATATTTGACACTTTTAGAACAATGACAGTTTCTGATTAACCGTAACTTTAAAAAAAGGGTACTATGAACACATTGCATTTCCTGTATTTCCAACTTGCACTCTGTTGTTCGTAAGTTCTGCCAACAAAGGTGGAGAGCTCTGTGTTTTTTATGAAATGCCTGTCTGGCAAAATCCAAAGTCAGTGTCTTCAAAAACACCTAGCTGACTTGTTTCAATTCAGTAATGGAACATTTTTGTTGTTGGATTAAAAGTATTTTCGGTAAATCACATACATTCGTGAAATAATATTGTAACCAATATAATGATGAGAAAGCACTGCAATATGAAACTGACCAAATACCTTTTCTATCATGTTTCTCTATAATCACACTTTATTGCCCCAGTTCCGGAGATAGAACTAAATCTGTTGCATGGCACCATCTGAGAGAAAGCCCCCAGATGTTTACTTTGAAACAGTATGTATGTGGACATAATATTCCAGAAGATGTACCATGGGGCAAAAAGCAACACTTGACAGACTTCACGTCATCTCTCATTCATTAAGACTCATCTGCATGAAATTTGCTATATGTTGGTTAGAGAGCAGGGAGTTGTGTGTCAGTGTATATGCCTGTTTAGACAGAGGGAAGGTATCACAGAGAGGAGATCACACTGGGTTCCTTTCACCTCAGCCAACATCCACTTAATCAACCTCAAGCTTTTTCCATTTAATTCCTCAAGATCTACAGCAATACCATTCAACAAAAATGTAAATGACAAATAATGACTGCTGCCAAGATTAATGTTTTGCATGCCTCGCTTCTGGAATGTGGTAATTTCAGTCAACAAGCTGCTCAAGAAATCTGTTATGGAAATAATGTTAAAAATATTTTTTACCTTACATTTTCCCACATACATTACATTTGTTTTCTTTTTTAACTATGCCTTCCTTATCTGTGAAGGTTCTCAGTCATCCAGGTCATGGTTATCTCAAAAAAGGTTTATCCAATAGCAACTGGACTTGTA
>JAUMTR010278283.1:0-13321 GCA_032270685.1 Microctenopoma stevenorrisi | reverse complement strand
TGCGGTTCAAATCGTGTTGGTCCTCTGGGGCCCCCCTTGGCCTCGGGGCCCTAGGCAATTGCCTGCTTTGCCTGTCCCTACGCAGCGCCTCTGGACACACGGCATCAGTGGAGACGGATCATCACAGAACCTGTTAAAGTCAGAGAGCAATCACAGAGTGATGCATTCTGGGACCCGTAGTCCAAACTAACTAAAACTACACTCTGCGTTTTATAATAAACCTTGTGTCATTTTTAATTGATTGAATAAACCAGAACCAGCTCCCCGTGTCAACAACACAACCAGGACAAAGGCGTCGTTAGTGTGTAGACGCAACTTGTCCTCAGGTCGTGTTCAGGAGCTAAACGGTTCTGGGCAGAGGCCGAGAGACCAACGCGTCATTTCCACATGACAGACTTTAATTAGCAGGAATCAAAGTGAATCAGCGGCGAGAAGAAGGAGAAGAGTTCTGAGAAACGTGCTCCGATGGGACGCGGCGAGAACGTTCTGCAGCTGCATCATGTGAGACGTTCAGTCATCTCGTCTGACTCCAGCTGTCTCCGATGTGTGAAGTGATACCGCACAGTCTCAGTGTGAATGGGACGGTGGGAGGGTGGGAGGGTGGGAGGGAGGGAGGGAGGGAGGGAGATTCAGCTGATCACTTACATTCATAATTCCGGGCTTCACGTGAGGATAAAAGAAACGTTCCTGAGCCTGACCCGCCGTCAGTGAATGGCCTCTGCTCGTCACGTAAACCTGCCGTGACAGATGTTCAGGAGGCCAGCGCGGTCATGGTGGGGGGGGGGCTGATTGGATTAGAGGAGCCAAATACGAAAAAGAAGAATAATGAGAATGAATAATAAGAGCAAAGATGGAATACGACAGCTGGAGATGGAGGGGGGGGGCTCTATTACCAGCACACATGACTTAACGACAGCAGCAGAATCATTTCATCATTTCTGCAGAAATCCGTTGATTTAACCGATTCAGCGGCTTGAGCTCAGACACGAGAGGCGGAGGGGAAAGCATGAGTAGAAAAGAAGGTGTGGGAGGAAGAGACGAGCCCGAGCTTTTGTCTGTCTGGAGGCAGCAGACCATTTCCTTCCCCAGATTAAGAGATAGGAGGAGGCATTGAAGGACCACTGGGTGGAAGATGACGTTCATTACCTGCCGGGAGAAACTTATTGATCTCTGTCGGCTTCATGAGGCCGAGCGGGACTGAATCGCCCGTCCAACAAACACACACCCAGCGCTGTGCCGAGCTGCTTGACTCTTTTCAGCTCAGTTTAGGAGGAGATTGTATTTGGTGTAAATAATAAGGAGGTGATGAACCGTCTCCACCCAGCAGTTTAAAACCACAGCGAACAGAGTTCTCCGTAACCACTGTCCACACCAGCGGCAGGGTGGGAGACGAGCCACGTCCTGTGAGAGGACATCTGTTCAAATCAACGTCAAGATCCAGCTGTGAGGAGACGGGGCGTCCTGTGGCTGGACAGGGCGTCCTGAGGCTGGACAGGGCGTCCTGAGGCTGGACAGGGCGTCCTGAGGCTGCGTCCTGAGGCTGACAGGGTGTCCTCCCTGTCCACACACAGACACACACACACACACACACGATACCTCTGGCTCACAAACTAAAATCCTCACTGAGGCTGAAAGACACGGATCCAGAAGAAGCTACAGCTGATCACGGTTTCATGGCCGATGATAATCAGCTGCTGCAGGTTTTAGCTCAATGATGCAGGGAGAAACACACAAAATAGTCCATCATCGTCCTGACCTGCACCTCAGCGAGCACACACACACACACACACGTCACAGGACTGTCAGCAGAATCCAACTGTGATGACAGTCATGAATAAATTAGCATTTCATTTTTCCTCTTCCTCGTGTCTTCAACACATGCAACCCCCCACCACCCCCGCCTGATGACACACGTCAGGGAAATCCAAAAGATATTAGATGAACTTCATTCTTCAGGAGTAAAAACACCTGTAAATGTTTCTTTCTGTGAAAGAACGAGCAGAGGTTGAAGTAAATCCATCGCTACAGACGCAGCGACTACAGGTCTGAACCCCGACCAGCTGCCTAGTTAAACTGATCACAGGTCAGCTGTAAAGACGGGGAAGAGGACGACCACGTGTGTGTGTGTGTGACATATTTTTATCCTGTAACATCTGATTTGTTTAAAGAAACCTGGCTCCTCTGCTACAACCATCCATCTCCACCCGCCTGCTGCTCGCCTGCTTCTCCTGTCGTGTCAGAACAATCATCAACCCTCCGACTGGGATTTAGGCTCATTTCTCTGGAATGATGGATCATGAGGATCCGTTTTATGAGACAGAGGCTGCGTTGGAGGCTTCTGCTCCTGTGAAACAAACACACACCCAGCCCACCCCCCCACCAGGTGTCCGTATGGTGAGCGGAAAGCAGGCTCGGGTGATGTTAGGTGGAGGGTTCTAGAAGGTCGGGCAGTCAACCAGCATGATGAAACTGGACCAGAGAGTCATAGGTCGCAGTGTCTCAATGTCCCCGCGGTGCGCTCTGGTCAAAGCTAGATCACTACAGCTGTCTCCAAGGAGGAGGAGGAGGCAGAGGACAATCCGTAGAACCCACCTGCATCTGCTCAAAGTGTGACCACAAATCACATGACAGCGTCGGGGGGACGAGCGATGGCAGCAGCAAACGACACGGGGAGACAAAGGGACGGCTCGCGGTCAGAGAACGTCTTCAGAGAAGAAAGCCACGAGGGGAAGGTTGAGAAAGGGAGACGGGGTCCTGGGGGGTGAGACGGTGTCAGAGGACCCAACCAAACAACCCAGTTACTAACGACAAGGTTCCCACAGACAGAGGGGGCCACGGGCCAAAAGCTGGTTCCGAGCACAGAGTCCAAACAAAGAGCAGTGAGCCTGATCCTTCTGTGCTGGTGAGATCCATGAGAAACAGTCTTTCTGGGGTTCAGAGGAGAAACACTTTCTTTCATTTTGCCCGTCAACACACCCGGACTCGCTGAGACATCTTGTATTTATCATGTCAGGACCCAGACGAGATGAAAAGCAAACACTTGTAAAGGCGGCTGCAGAGCAGAGGTTTTATCTGTCCGTTTAATCAGGCTGTTAAGGAAAGAAAAAGGAATCACTCAGACAGAAGGTTGTTACCTCGCCGAGACGCAGGAAACCACAAAGCAAATGTGTTTATAGAGTCTTATTCAAGACGACATCCTGTTGATCCAGAATTAATCACAAGCAGATGAAGAAATAAATACATAAAACAGCGCCGAAGATGAAACCTGTGACTGTTGGTTCAGCTAAAAGAGCAGCGAGAACCAGAACCAGCTCCACCCACTCGGGTTGGTCCGACTCTGGGTTTGTCTCCAGCTCCACTACGCGATGTTCCGTGCTCGGCGTCACCGCGCTCCCACGCTGTAGCGAGTGTTTACGTACAGTAAACAGACTTTACCGCGTCAGCTGTTCCCATGTCGTTGGACAAATATTGGCCCCCCTTCTATGAATATCGTGCCCCCCTCTCTCTCTTCCTCTCCCTCTCTCACACTCCCCCTCCCCCTCCCCCTCTTACACACACACACACACACACTGGTCCAGGGAGCAGGTGTGTGGCTCTGCTTCTATAAGCAGGAATAATCTTTGTTTTATTTGGTTATAGAAGAAGATAAAATTCCCATCGTGTTACTGTCGTGGTCGGACAGAGGTCAGCGCGGGAAATTCAGTTAGATGCTGACAGTGAATGATTGACAGGTGTCAGGACACGGCGCGTGGCGGTCTGCAGCAGACGCTCCTCTGGGTCACGTGAGGGTGGAGACACTTAGGGTGAAGGTGTGACACGGCACAGGTCTGACAGCTGTGACTCGCCCGGCAGCAGTGAACCTCCGAGTGGACCCTCTCCGTGTCTCTCACAGGTGAACTCCAGGAAACTTGAGAATTAAAAATTCTCTGTGTAAAGCTCCTTGTTCATTCAGTGTAATCAGACGAACCTGTCAGCCGCTGTTACACATCATCACAGAGCTGCTCGTCCTCCGTCGGCGTCCATCACTCCAGCAGCTGTCAGGAGCGGTTTGATCACACATGAACACACCGGTGGGACGGACGCACACACAGACACTTCCTCTAATGAGACGTTTAAGGTATGTGCTTTAAATCCTTCCGTCTGACACATGCAGCGCTGCCTGAGAGTCCAAACTCAGGGCGAAAAGACCAAACCTGTTTTACTCCTGCAGCTGGTGGAGTGATTTACTGGAGGAGGCTCGTATGTGACAGTTTTCTTTAGGGAAGCAGATAATTGTTTGTTCAGTGGTGAAGACGCATCAGCTCCTCCTCCTCCAACACATTCACCTCACTTTTTCATTTCTCCTCAGTCTTCATTCGCTTCGACTCGTTCTCCACGTCGCTCTGTCCTTTACTCTGCGTCGCGCTCGGAACAGCTTTGCTGTAAACACGTCACTCCGGTTAAAGTCATTAGACGAGACAGATGTGTTTGGAGGTGGATGTGTGCCCGAGGGCCCCGCAGACAAAACACCAGCGTGACTCCTCTCACGGCGTTTGTCTCTAAAAGTTCAGCTGTGAACTAGCATCAAGAAGTTCTCCTCCTTTTTTCCAGTACAGGACACCGGGGATTCTGTTAAGTCCACAGAACCCATCTGGGCAGGGTGGAGGTGAAGAAAGTCAGTTAACCCATTGAGCTACCAGGCCGCTCCTGAGCACCGCGCTCCTCCTGAGCACCGAGCTCCTCCTGAGCACCGAGCTCCTCCTGAGCACCGAGCTCCTCCTGAGCACCGAGCTCCACCGCGCTCCTCCTGAGCACCGAGCTCCACCGCGCTCCTCCTGAGCACCGAGCTCCTCCTGAGCACAGAGCTCCACCGCGCTCCTCCTGAGCACCGAGCTCCTCCGCGCTCCTCCTGAGGAATATTGTAAACTGTAATGAAGATGAAGCAGATTACTTATAAGATCTGTTTGTTTGTCTGATCAGTGAAAATAGTTGACGTCTGTGTTTTCTTATACCCAAGACCTGATGCAGTTTTTCCTGAGACCTGAGGATGTCCTAAAATGTTCACCGTAGAACCAGCAGGAACATCGGAGCAGGGATGATGAGGACTGATAAATGGCTGTATGTTCCAGGAGAAATATCTCAAAGATCGATCAGAGCTCAAACATCAGCAAGTTGTTGGGAGATAGAAGAAGTTGACCCACAGATAAAAACCAGATTAACAGCGGAAAATCGAATCCCGAATAAAACAACGTGATGAAGGAAACAGAGGCTGAAAAATAACCCACACAAATAATGTTTGTGTTAGTGTTGTAGTCAAAACCGAGACACTGCCAAGACCCGAGGGTATCAAGACCAAGACCACTAAGGCCAGACCAAGACCAAGACACAAAAGACTTGAGACCAGTTTTAAGAGGCCCAGCACCAGTGCGTGTGTGCGTGTGAACAGTCAGAGTTTAAACATGTTTGGACTGTGAATCTGCACTTTTACCAGGATTAATCCATCTCCCTCGAGACACTCGGGGAGAGACTTGTGCACTTCAAGCCTCAGTAAACACAGATCTTCCCTCATACAGAGAGCTGCCACTACACACACGCGGGTCTGCAGCTCGTCTCTGCAGCTCGTCTCTGCAGCTCGTCTCTGCAGCTCGTCTCTGCAGCCCGTCTCTGCAGCTCGTCTCTGCAGCTCGTCTCTGCAGCTCGTCTCTGCAGCTCGTCTCTGCAGGCTGCTGCTGGCGAGTAAAGAGCGGGAAACATTAGCCATTAGCAGGAATTAGTACGAAGCTTCAAGACACAAAAGGAGCTTTAGGCAAAGCTGGGCGATTAGAAAAGCCCTGGACGACGAGGAACAGATTATTCTCACACCTCCAAAGAGAAAGGTCGAGTTTTAAAGGGGAGAATAAGGCTCCCACTTTGAAAACACTGAGTAATAATGAGAATAATGCCGCTGGTGAGACCAGGTGCAGAGAAACAGGGAAACATTAGGTGATTACTGTTCACGTCTCCGGCTGCACTCGAAGCTTTCAGTGCGTCGCTTGTTTGTTCCTGCGTCTCAGAGTCGAAGCCCTGAACATGCTCAGTGTTTGGAGCTCATTTCAAACCTTCCTTCAAACAGCCGTTCAGGCTCAGTTTGTGCTAAACTGCGTTGAAGTTGTGGGTTTGCTGTTGTAACTATGACAACAGAGGCGTGGTCATCCCGGTAGCTCCTCCCCTCGGGACTGAGCTGCTGTGTGAGCCCGTTACCCTCACATGCCTCAGCAGCCTTTGGACAGACTGCTGCCGTGGAGGAACCACGTTCAGCACCCTTCGCTCTGCACAGAGAATAACCAGATGAAGCTCCTGCTGAGACCTGCTGCAGCTCAAAGAGAAGCAGATTAAATCATTGCTTCACCTCTGCCCACTCTCCGGGGGACTGATGACAGCTCGTACTCATTTACTGTGACGTTCGGCTGCGTAATGAGAGCGAGCACAGGAGGGAAACAACCACCAGACAACCTGAACTAATAGAGCGTCAATAAACACTATTGGTTTCAGACTTTCAGTTAAAAGCATCATTTCTAAGCTTTAGTCACACTGATGTACCCCCCCCACCCCCCACACACACAGTTCACACAGCGTGGTCAGGGCAGCACTGATGGACCCACATGCTGACACACGAGAGAGAACCAGGCACCTCAGGTTGAGCTGAAGTAAGCAGAGTGCAGACGGACCGACCTTATTCCGAGCGTAATGGAGAGAAGATTGATGCAGGATTGCGAGCAGACGAGGGACGAGGCTTTTGTTACTGTGCTAAAATGAACTCGGGGAAAACACGACGACAAATCCTGATGTGAAGTGATGAGTGGAAATGAGAAACATCACTTTTAAAGGTTTGCTCTCAGACTGTCCCACCTGAAAGAGTTGGAAATGTAGACTGTTCCTGACCTCTACCTGTCTGTGGTCACTCCAGGGAGGTAAATGGTTGGTGGACATGTACATCTACGGGTCTGTAGGTGCCACGGTGATGAGGGAGGGGTCGCCGTGATGAGGGAGGGGTCGCGGTTGGCTGGACGTCCTCACAGAAAATTAGAGATGGCGGTGTTTATTCTGCCAGGGGAATCCGTATCCATAACGACAATTAGTTCACACTAGTTAAGGTCTGGTACTAAATTACTGCAGCACTGTGAGTTTTAGTCCTGGTTTAGTCCTCAGGTCCTGGTTTAGTCCTCAGGTCCAAGAGAAACAGGCGATACCGGACGTGAGTAACAGTCCTGTTACTTAAAGGACCAGTTCACACCAGCTCATCTGTGAAGATTAGTGGCTGCGGGTTCCTTGCTGGGAACACCGTGAAGGAAGGGCTGCAAAAGCCTGACGACGTCGGTTTGAAACTTACAGTCCAAAGAAAGAGTTTCCCATCTCTTACTCTGCTAGAGCCCGATGCTGATTTGATGAGACCTGCGTTGTTTAAATGTCTCCACACGCTGCCATCGAAATGCAGGAGGACTCAAAAAGTCAACTGTGTGTAAGTGTGTGTGTGTGATGCTTATTTTTCCCTCTGAAGGCTGCTTTTAAAACTGTTTCTGTTTCTGTTTCTTGTCCTTCGCGTGTAACAGACAGGACGTCTTCTCCAAACCCCAAACATCCGCCTGAGCTGTGAAACCTTGGTTCTGCTTGGAAACAGACTCGGTCCAACACTTGTTGTTTTAAACCGTGTGTTTGAGTGAAGATCACAGTCCTGGATTTAACCTAATTATACTCTGCTAATGAAATGAAAGCAATATCACACAGTGCGTGATTCATTTCACAGGAAGGACGGAGGGATGTCTGCTAATGGTGCACAGTTAATTACCATTCACACCAATACCAAGTCTGTCCTCCTTAAATCTAATCAGATCCTTAGACTCATTAACCGGATCCTCCCCATCATCATAATACTGTCACAGCTCTACTTTAATCTGCTGATGGAGTAAATCCACTCACAGGCTGTGGACCTCTCATTTTCTCAGTGCTCCTTGAGGGCTAAATGAATGCAGCTGCTTTCCCTCCAAAAAGAGGATGATGACGACTCCTGTGCTGACCAGCAGCCAAATTACAGAAAGTGATTTCCTGTTTTCATCCAGCGGGATGCACCTCTCCGACTAAACACTGGAAGCAGCCCACGTGTCCAAAACAGATTATATTTTATCTAAAAGAAAACGAAGACTCATTTCCAAAGGAAATCTAAGTGCACAAGCAGTGAGGTGAGTCAGCCTCCACGTGTTCAGCCAGGACATCCTCTGCTGCTTCTCTTTATTACAATCAAAGCTACAGAGTGAGTCACGCGTCCCAAACAAACCCTGTAACCTCAGCTTTGTTTTTCCTCATAAGCCTGTAAACTGCTGCATTTGACCGTTCGTGGAATAAATCGTTGCCTGCAGCAGCTGTTTGAACCCGTCGGTGGTTTAATTCATCACGAACTCTGCGGAGTTCGCTGACACAAACAAGAAGTTACCTGCAGTGAAGCTAAAATCCTATAGTCCGCTCCACCGGGCTCAAGAATGACGCTGGAGCCTGTAGTGAACAGAAGCAACGAATCCCCGAGCAGAGCCAGAACACTTCAGGAGCGCAACACGTGGAAACACAAACACGGCCCCCTGAGGTGCCCCCGTCCTGTCACTGAGTCCTTTTGTCTTTGTGCAATTAGATGGATGCAATTCCAAACCCAAACACTAGTAGTGCCAACGAGGCGAACAGGAAAGCATCGCTTCCCAACACGATGTCAGAGCCGTTACCTGTGTCCACACTGGAGCTTCGCTGCTGTCTCCTCCCCGCTGAGTGACTGACAGCTGGCCGATGCGCCGTAACTGGTCGGCAGGTGGCGAACAGACACACACAGCGTGATGAGGTGTAAACCCTGGGACGAACATTAATCCACACGGCTCCAGCTCCTCTTCATTTAATTAGCCTGCTCTCGGCCTTCTGTCTCTATCAGAGCTGCTGCTAGACCCGGGGTGATGGGAGGGATAGAGAGGCGGACCCAGGAGCACAACGCAGAACTGGAACAGGCAATTTAATAAACACACAGCGTGTCAAACTCTCTCCTAGTGGAGGCGAAAGAACGGAGGCATTTAACGTGTATGATTATTAATATACACATAAGAACACAGAAACAGACACTAACATCGCTCCTAAGGAGGCAGCAATGGCACAAACAAGACCAACCTAGAGCGGGGGCGACCAGAATCACACAGCTCACACAAATAACTCGGCACCAGAAACTGGGAGAGAGGAGAACAGAAAGGGAGAGGAGGGGGCCGATAATTAAGGACAGCTGAGTGAGCAGGAGAGCACAGAGCAATCAAGGCTGTGGAGACAGGTGAGGACAGAGGGCGAGGGCGTGGCCAGGGGAGCACCAAGGGGTCAGGGAGAGAGAGAGACACACACACAACCAGCACAGAGACCAAACCCTGACCTGGGGTCCAGGAACAACCTTTAATGGCCTCACACATACCTGACAGACCCATTACAGGTTCTGTGTGTCGGCCTCCAGGTCTCAGGCCCGGTTCCACTTCTAATCTCTGGGAGCAGTGGTGAGTGAGGAGTTCACCAGAGAGGTCCTCAACCTTTAAATCTCTGAGAACAAGACCACCGGGCCCCTCCACATTAAGAGCCCCTCCCTGTGGTTTGATCCATCATTAGCACAGATTAACAGAGTCTCCATTAACGGCTGCTGTCTCCGCAGGCGACCGCCTCCTGTGCAACAACACGCTCGCGTCTTTTATCTGCAGCCGACAGACACGGCAGGGAAAGTGAAAACCCAGCTAAATAAAGAGCAGCGCTTCACTTCTGTCGGGGGAAGAAATATTAAAGGTAGTTGAGAGGTTGCATAAGGAGCGATTTCCCTGTTGTTAATTGTCTGTTTGAAATTAGTGTAAATCCGTCGTGACCTATATACTCCGTGTGGGTGGTGTAGTCTGAATGTGTGGTGAGCGAAGCAAACTAAACGAACAACACCAGGACACGAGCAGGGCCCCGCTACACGCTCACAGGCCGGGCTGGTGCTGGCTGGTTAATCAGCAGCTGCACATGTGAAGGAACCAACGTTATCTCTGATCTGCTTTTCTGACAGAGGGACAGAGACCAGCACCCAGACAACCTCACAGGTTGGATTCTCGTAGCAGACTGAAAGATGAAAAGATGATTCTCTGCATGCTCACACCACGCTGCAGGAGATCTATCTCATCACCTCTAAAACCCTGATCTTCCTCCACCACCAGCTGCTGGAGAATGACGCTCACACGGAGCTGTAGCTGCACCTCACCTACATCAGGCCGAACCACAGGAAGGAGCTGGACAGACTTTAAATAAATACACCGTCCCAGGGGAGACGAGGGAACCGGGGCTGAGATCAGACTTTAGAGGTTGGGTTGGGTTCAAGTGGAGTCTGGTGCTTAATCAAACAAAGCTATGTCCTCGTGATCGTATCGGACCGTGACTCTTGTGCAGCTGTCTCTGTTACTTTAAACATTTACACACGTGCTCAAAAAAAAAAGAAGACGGACGTCCACAGCATCATGTTGTCAACAGAGCGAGGGCCAGAAGACAAAAGCCAAAATGAGAGCTGCTGGTCCAGCAGGGGCCGAGGGGGTCCAGCAGGATGCCGAGGGGGTCCAGCAGGATGCCGAGGGGGTCCAGCAGGGGCCGAGGGGGTCCAGCAGGAGGCCGAGGGGTCCAGCAGGAGGCCGAGGGGGTCCAGCAGGATGCCGGGGGGGTCCAGCAGGAGGCCGAGGGGGTCCAGCAGGAGGGGTCGACATGGGGCCACATGTTTTCATATTAAAGCTGAGACACATTAATCAGTGGTGCCAACAAACAGCAGAGGAACCGTCTTTAGCTTGTTTTAAGTGTCGTGTGTCCTGAGGACAGTGCAGGCAGTGGTCTACTGGACATGTTGACTAGTGCGATGAGATTTCATGAACACAACATGACCGGACCTGCAGGGAACCCTGCGTGCAGCATGTTCTCCATCCTGAAGGAGGACACACGCTCAAAGTTCCCCCCAACATTAAATCTGAATCCACCGGTCTCTCTGTGTCTCTCTGAGTCTGGTCACGCTCAGCGCTGTGGCCCGGTTGGCAGCCTGCAGGGGTTGGTTGGAGGACAGAACACACTCCTGCGAGCCGCTGCACATATCTGGCTCAGCTTCGTTCCTGTGTTCTTGGCGTCTGTCTGCGATGCTGTGGTCCAGTTTTCTAATGAACCCTCACCACCAGTGATGGAGTGTTGTATCCAGCTCTCTCCGTCTCCTCATTTAGTGAAGCTCCATCTTTTATTCATGCAGCAGAGCTTGCAGTCCGCTGCCCTGAACCTCCACCCTGCAGTAAACTGCTTCTTTCACACCCGGTTTGAACCGATCAGCCTCACTAACTATTTATATCCTCTCTTCCTTAACGTTCTGCCCGTGGACGCCTCTGTTAGTTCATGTCCTCATTCATCCATCACCACTGATGGACTGGAGGAGACACTGGAAGGATGTCAGGCGGGTCTGATCCAGCCTCAGCTCGTCAGGTGGGTCAGAGCTCAAGTCTCTGGCGATCCAGCAGAACCCGTTCAGAAACGTCCCTCCGTTCTTTGGTGTGTGTCTCCTTTAGGAAGAAATGCTTTTCCACAGATCAGCGTTGAAAGGAGAAAATGAGACTTTCTACTTTCAGCCACAGTTTGTCTGACGTTCACTTGACTGAGCGAGAGCGGGGGTGTGGGGGGGCAGGTTTTAAGCGTTAACAGGTAGAAACCTGAAACGATCTGGGGTTTACACTCTCTCTTGGCCTCGGGCGTCGTTTTCCTCGCTGTGCAGAGCACTAATATTAAAAACCCGCCTCCTCTGATTCCAGCTGACGGAGACACAGCCCAGTGATGGAGCACGTTTGATTGCTGAACACATTTGCTCCGTGAACAGGAGGGAGGGAGAGACGCCGACAGGCTGGGAGGTTGGAGAGACAGAGAGAGAGGGAGAGTCAGACTGACTGGTTAGATGTGATTGTGTTTAATTAAAGAGCTGCAGTTGTCAGTCGGCTCGTTGCGTTTCTGGCCTGTCGCTCTGTTGTTGATGCCAGATCTGAAAATCCCCAGACAATGAGCACAGTGAGGTTTAATAAACTCCACCTGCAGCGCAGCACTCCTCTGCTCCTCCACGCGCTCACAGGAGTGAGCAGCATCCAGAAGCGGGAACCAGCCTGCTGGTGCACAGGAGGTCCGGTAACGTTTGTGTCCCGGTGCTGTGTGTGAACATGCAGCATGATGCAGGCGGAGATCAGTAACCTCTGACCCGGCAGGACCCTCCTGTACTGAAGCACATGCGCCCATGTCTCTGGACAACGTGTCCTTCGTTCAGGTGGAACGTCTGATTGCTTCTGTGAATGGATCCTGGACAGGTCTGATGGTTTTACTGCTGACTAAACGTCTTGGCTCCGCTCTGCATGTCCGCACTTTGTCCTCCCCTCTCTCTGTCTCCGGACCCTCTGCTGTCTGTAGCTTTCTTTTCTCTGCCCGTCTCCATGTCTCTGTTCATTGACGTAACTCAATTATTGAAAGACGACTGGTTTGTTGTGAGTCCATGACTGATGATGTCACGATCACTCTGATTTCAGCCATAAAGAGATAAACAAATAAAAGCACTTTATGTGGTTTCATGAGGCAGAGGAGACAGTCAGAGCCCCCCCCCCCCCCTGCTGAAATGAGTTCATCTATATGTTTCCTTGTTGACCAACATCTCCTGCGGCTGCTGTGTCATAAATGATGGTGCCACATGGGTTTGTGGGATGATGATCCACGTTGTTGGACGCAGAACGAACACAGAGGTTTGGATCAGTGCAGACATGGACTTTACTGCAGGTTTCTGAACCAAACGCCTTCGTGACGAGTCTCTGAGAATCTATGACATAAACAAATGTGGAAAAGAGAACATAAAGAAAAGATTTATCAAAGATACCACGACAAACGTCATCGCATTCGCTGAGCGTAACTGCTGGAAGGACGAAGCTGCACACAAAGAAGAAACGCTGAGATTTGTCCATGATGAGTCACATCCAGGAAAGACTCAGACAAGTTGGATATCTCTGACTCTGACGCTGACTCTGACTCTGACGCTGACTCTGACTCTGACTCTGACGCTGACTCTGACTCTGACTCTGACGCTGACTCTGACTCTGACTCTGACGCTGACTCTGACTCTGACGCTGACTCTGACGCTGACTCTGACTCTGACGCTGACTCTGACGCTGACGCTGACTCTGACTCTGACTCTGACGCTGACGCTGACTCTGACTCTGACGCTGACTCTGACTCTGACTCTGACGCTGACTCTGACTCTGACGCTGACTCTGACGCTGAC
>JAUMTR010278112.1:0-13365 GCA_032270685.1 Microctenopoma stevenorrisi | reverse complement strand
TACTAAACCACAGCTCCCATGTTAATTGTATTTGTTAGCAGGTAGATCTTAACCAACAACTGTTTCACTGTTTTCAGTCTGTGATCTGACTCGACAACATCGTTGTGGTGATGGCCTCTGTATATCCAGAGACCGTGTGTGTGATGGAGACTACGACTGTGAGGACAAGAGTGATGAGGACTGCAGTGAGTAACTGTGAAAAACAATGTAACTAAATATGTGGAGTGGGCTTTGTGGGGGGTGGCACGGTGGTGTAGTTGTTAGCACTCACAGCTAGAGGGACCTGGGTTTCATTCCTGGGGTCGGCCAGGTGCCTTTCTCTGTGGAGGTTGTAGGTTTCTTCTGGTTCTCCGGTTTTCTCCCTCTGTCCAAAGACATGCATGTTAGGTTACGCTCTGCTCATTATCACACTGTAGACCAGGGGTCTCAAACTCAATTTACCTGGGGGCCGCTGGAGGCGGAGTCTGGGTGAGGCTGGGCCGCATCAGGATTTCCACAAGAAAAGCGCTGATAAAACATTCCAATGTTCTCAAATATCTTTATCTTTAACACAATATAATGAATTAAATAAACACATAAAAAAATAAATAAAATAAATCAGTAATAAATAAATAAAATAATAATACTGATCATACAGCAGATACAGACAACTGAAGAAACCACATATTGACTGACTAGAGAAATCTAATTATTTGTATTATTTATTATTATTTATGTATTATATGTATGCATTTATTTTTGCAGGCTCTGAAAGAGACATCTTTGGGGCTCTGTAATATGTGATTCCACTTGGAGTCAGTCTCGGATTCAACTTTAACCTTTAGTTGCGCGGGGGCGCATGCGCACTTTTGCTCTCTGATCGTAACGGCAGTTATCCGAATTTCTCAAGTGTCATGTAAACGCACTTACTGTTAAGTTTCAGTTTCCTACAATAAGAAGGTCGGAATTTCTGAGAAGAACAAACACACAGCAGCTCTCGGCCATGATGAAGATGCTACAGACACAGACAAAGGCTAGATCACAGATCACAGATCACAGCGGAGGACTGTCTAATGTCTTGTTACCTGCCTATAATCTTTTCTGTTGTCATGGTAACTTCAGTCATCTTGTTCCTGTTGTTTAAGGTCAGGAATCCAAACCAGAGACAGATATTTTAGATCAATGTGCATTCTCCAAGGCTTAGACTTTCTCAGTGTCACGTCTGACTCCAAATCCCTTCAGTTTCCTGTTTTAAATTCATATATAGTTAACCCAGATACTTATAAACAAGTAACACTTTCCACAGCTTCTTTGCTCAGTAGCAGAGAGGATGTCATGTCTGAATTAATGATCAATTCTTTTGTTTTTCGAGCATTAATTAACAGAGAGATGGATAAACACCACTCTTCCAGCTTGGAGACATTGACCTCTGATTAACTTACAGATGGTTTAGTTACTGTGGGACTCATTTCAAATTATTATTATGACACTTCAATGAGTAGATATGTTAGAAAAGAGCATTGACTTTATGTTCACCTTTTAATGATGTAGATCTATATCACCTTAGAGCCACATGATAACCACTGTATAGAATCATACCTATGTTCGTCCATTTCCTCACCTCAACCATGGGGTTAGGTCACACAGGTGTGTGTGTGTGTGCGCGTACGTGTGTGTAAGATTGAACATTTGTGTCTTGTTTTGTCTCTAACAAGCTGTCTAAAAATGTGAGGTGACCCTGAAAGACATTGATACTTGTGTGCTGATTCACTGGAAAAGATTAATTCAGATGATGATTTCCAGTGAATTTATTAAAGTATAGAGAATTTTCCTCAGAATATTGAGGAATATTGAACATTATGAAAAACATGTGGAGCATCAGCACTGTCACAAAACTGAGGTCACTTGTTACATGTAGAAATTTGTTTTGTTTTCTGTGCTAAACATAGATCATAAACTGTTGAAGATCAAATATCTACTTTTCTACTAAACCACAGCTCCCATGTTAATTGTATTTGTTAGCAGGTAGATCTTAACCAACAACTGTTTCACTGTTTTCAGCCTGTGATCTGACTCAGAAACATCATTGTGGTGATGGTCTCTGTATATCCAGAGACCGTGTGTGTGATGGAGACTACGACTGTGAGGACAAGAGTGCTTAGGACTGCAGTGAGTAACTGAAGAACAATATAACTAAATATGTGGAGTGGGGATTGTAGGTTCATTTATATAACTTTGACTTAGAGTTTTGAGGGTTTCTCCAGACCATCATCCAGTCGACCTGACTTCCTGACTGCTCAGGAACTAAGACCTGACTGACTGCTTTAGTTTCTATAATCCAGAGACAAGAGTCCAGTTCTGTTAACCTCACCTCTAACACTACAAATAACTTACAAATTTAACAAGTAACCACGACTGAACGATGGGATGAAGCTGAACATGAGACAAACTGAGCAAGTCAAAACAGGAGAAGCAGGATTAGGTCCCCCGGAGGAGCGGCCGCGTTGGCCGACGGGATCTCGTTTTCGGACCCCTGAGCTACCTCCATCCCCAACACCCCCTCCACCCCCCCCTCCTCCTCCACCAGGTGGGGGGGGGGCAGACAGGGCGACCAGGGGAAGGGCAGACAGGTCGACCGTTGCTTGGCCAAACCGCTGCCAAATCTGTGCCACCACCAGGGTGTGTAGTTGCCATTTATCCGGCAGGGCTCCAACCTTAGCCCACTGCAATAGGTCGACAACCAACCATCAGTGGATGTGGGAGCCCAGCCCCCTTGCTCACATAAGCAGCTGTGCCGGTGCTGTCCGTGTGATCAATATGTGGGAGGCTCTTAGCAGTGGCAGAAAATGCAGCAGAGCCAGATGGATGGCCCGCAGCTCCAGGACATTGATGTGGGCGGCAGCCTCATGGGGACGCCAAGAACCCCCCATCCCTTCGCCATCACAGACAGCCCATAACCAAGGGAGGATGCGTCTGTAAAAATGAGTCAGCAAGTGTCACTGGACCCAGAGGGATCTCCTGGCCGATGTGCGCCGGGTTCCGCCACCAGTGAAGGGTGGACACAAGGCTCTGTGACACCTGGTTCAAAACCTTTCAGTTACGGCTAGGGCAGGAGAACGTCCCCAGAACCGAAGCCGACGGGGCAACCAGGGTGGACAGGCCCTGGTCCAGAGATGGAAGCGGGCCACAAGCCACCTGATCTGCGCCCGACACCCTGGTGAAGTCACCAGGGCAGAGAAGGAACCTGGAAAGCAGGCAGCAGAAGCGGCAGAAGACCATGCAGGCCAGCCAAACGCACACCGCTACAGAGCAGTCAGTTGACCAGCCAAAAGCAGGCCAAAAATAAAGATGGCGGGCCTTTTTAGTACGGGCTGGCAGAATTAAGCAGTCCATGCATGAGGCATGTCCCGAGACTGCAAGGCATGCTCATACCCTAGACAGGACACATAGGCCATCCTTAACAGGCATAGAAACTCACAATTATGGCATTGTGGGCATCTCAGGAATCATTAGGGGTGATTTGCTCAGACTGCTGCCCGAATTGAAATGCAATGAAACGCAACCAATTTTGTGATGTTGTTGTTGTCTTTATTCCTCAACTGATCTGCTCCATCTTACTTTAACACACTCCTGCACGAAATGAGGCTAAAAATCCCGTCTTCACGAGGTCTCAAATCACAGTCTAGTCTTTTCTCCTTTGTGGTCCCTGCCGGTGGAATAACTTGCCCTGCCCCATTCGACTGGCTGACAGTATCACCACCTTTAAACAACATTTAAAAACTCATTTTTTCAAAAGTACTTCAAGTGAGTCTAACACACACACACACACGTTAGGGTTTTGTGTTAAGGACCCAAGAACACTCGGACGCGAACTCAATTCAAGAGTTTAATAACACAAACTGAAACCCCGAAAACGAATGATCTGAACACTGGAAACAAGAACTGAAAATCACTCCCAAGGGAGGCCAAAAACACACAGTAAGGATAATTACCAGAGATAAAGAAAATGATAAACCGGCAGACCTAGGCTGAGCTGAATAACCGAACTAAAAATCACTCCAACCGGGAGGATAAACACAGGTACAGGAACTACGTAAACCGCTGGGAACTACAAATCAAAACAAAGTGAAGGAAACGGACAGGATTACCAGGAGCAGAATACACAGGGAAAAACACGGTAGGGAAACAAGAGACAAAGGACACTTGACCATAAACCACAAGTAGAGATGTTACGCTCGAAGAAGATGATTCGACTCAGTATCGACCTTTTGAAGCAGAAGTATCGCGGCTGTTGTGTCGATGCCTCGCTTCACCACCAGAAAAATCACGTGACCACTCAAATGAAGCTTCATTACATCACAGACGTATCGGAAGAATCACTCCAGACTGCGTTGGTTTTTAGGAGCAGGGGAGATGTTGTGAGCGGTATTGCTAAAGATAAACAGACTGACAACGAGGGACAGTGAGGATTCTGACAGGATTAGTTAGAGACTAGATGCACTGGCACAAAGTACGCTTACATTGGCACACTACACATATTGATCTACATACGTACAGGGCTCTCAAGTGTCACGCATTGAACGGGACAGTCACTCTTTTCAGTCTTTTGTCACGCAATCCCGCGACACATTGTATTCCTCACGCCATATAATGATTTGTAGGATAATATGCCGCAGCGCCCAGTAGTGTTGCACTATGAATCAAGTCCTGAGCCTGTCACTCTTCAGCCAATCAAAAAGGAGGAAGGGCCTACACAATAGCCAATCAGAAAACAGCAGTATTGTATCTGGGTAAAATGCAACACAACAACCAATGAAAAGTCGTCCTGGAATTCTTCGTGATTCTGCTACTTTTAACGCACATATTTCATATTTATAATCACATGTTTATTGAAATATAAGGGAAATCTAGTGTCAACCTGGGCGTGTAGTTTAACACAAAACTGATGTTACTGATATACTTTTTATTTTAAAATATTTATACACTGCTATTACCTTCAGAGGCCCTTTATTGCTCCAGACAAGTGCTGTGCAGAGGACTGACCAGCAGATGTCTCTATATTAAATTGTATCAAATGCTTCGAAAAACTGAACCATTTCGACACAATTGGTTCATATTGATTCAGTGGTTCAGAAAGCTTCGGTTTATCCATCACTAAACACAAGCACACAGAGACGGACCAGGGATCAAAACCAGACATACGACCAACCAGACGAGGTGCAGACAGCGGCTAGGACGGGGAGCGGCAGGCTCACATGTAGAGATGGGCTGTTTGACACCGAGGCTTCGAAGCCTGTTTTACTCTAATGAAGCAAACTAGTTCGAAACAGTGTTTTGAAGCGCGTATCGAACCTCCGTGATCACGTGACCGATGACGTTCGAGGCTTTATTCGTCTCAATGAAACACCTGAAGTGAGTTGACTGATTCAAGTCTTTGGCGCCGTTTCACTCATAATAGGCGCTTAATGCTCGGTGTTCCCTCCCTGCTTCACAGCGCTGCTAGAGAACCACAAGCGCAGTCACTTATTATACACATGTTCATCTTATTCTACACCGTGAGACAAGGACGTCCTTCAGAATAATCCCCACAGTAGTTATATGATCTAAATCTAACGACGTCTCTATGATCATTATCACTACAAATGTTTTCCGCAAAATTACAGTAAGAATGTGTCGCAAACCTTCAATTGTGGATACTGACGTTGAAATACGTTCATGTGTGAAGCTGCCATCCCGATGGACGTATTTCTGACCCGATTAAGTTTTCTGTTAATGTAATGATCACTGTGTTCACTGTAAAGTAAATGACAAGTCGCAAATATGTTGATACTGAATTTATCAATCTAATGTTTACAGGTAACATGACGTGAGATGAACTGGCACTGTAATCAAATCTAAGCCCTACAGAAGTATGAATGAATCCGTAGATTAAATTGCTTAAACTGGGACGCGAACCCGGAATCCACACGTGATAACGCACCTCGTAACCTACTGAACTGATGCGGACAATAAGCATCACATCTCTTATAGTAACTTTAGAGATGTGATGTGTGCGGAGATTGTTTAATGCTGGTTGGTCTGGTCTGGTCCGGTATACCTGGAGGATTTTTCTATTCTAGTCCGTCCATAATTATAGACTTAAAAACCGCACTCGTGGCTGTATAAAACCGGACCGATCACTAGTAATGTTAGTAATTTGGAGGTTTGTCAATTATTAGGTGTTTATGGCTGCTATGACGGCAGCTGACCGATAGATGTCACTAGGGGGGTCTTGAGGCTTCGAAGCTTTGAACCTTTTTTCGATACAATCAGGAAGAAGCCTCAAGGGCTTCATAAGGCTTCATTTGCCCATCTCTACTGACATGAAAAAACAGAGCTTTAAACAGACTTTCAGAACTTGGAGTGATCATGACAAATAATCTGGCAGCGTTTGACTGACTGAGGGGGAAATATAAAGGGACGCTAACTATCAGGAAGTGAAGACAGGTGAGGGAGGTGTCAGGAGCGAGGCAAGTGATTGGAAACAGCTGCAGGTGATAACGTGAGAGGGAGCCAGGTGTGTACAGTTGAAAGACATGAGTAAATTACTGACAGAAGTGGCAGAGGGAGAGCCAAGTGAGTGGAAGGAAAGAAAATAAACACAGAGAGGCGGGGCGGACCGGGGAAAACCGTGACACACACACACACACTCATTATGTTGTCTAGCACTAAACAATTTCTAAGCATGTTCTTTGTCTTGACAAGTTAGGCCTTATCAGGGTTCTTTGTTCTTTGTAGTATTTCCACGTTTACAAGAATCTGATAACTGGTAACTGCTGGTGTCTTCTCCTTGTAAGTTGCTTTGGATAACAGCGTCTGACAAGTAAAGCAAATTTAATAAACAAAGTACTGTAGTAATTCCAAAACTATTATTTATATCTACAACCTGTAATGTTTTACTTAATAAGAATACTTAAATTACAGAAGCGGCTCTTTCTTTTCGATGCCTATATGTTCAGAAGCACCACGTTCCCACACTTCTATTAGTATACTATGAACCGACACAAAAAGTGATACAAGTGATACACACAAGAACACATTACAGTGTATTGAGTCCGATATTTTAGAATCACATTTATTTGGTTACTGTGGTAAGTTCTGTACGTTCGAAAAGATCAATTCATTTTCTGGAACAATTGTTCTAAATGATTTGATCTCCCAAATGTTCCACTTCTGCCATCACTACTCTTTAGTTTTTCCCTTGGATAGTTTGCATCCTAACTCGGTGGAGACAATCACTGGGCTCACATCTCGATGGTTATATAACTCACGCAGGTGGCATGACTGAAGAATCCGGTGTGTCTTAAAGAAGTCTCTAAGCGCCTGACACGAGAGGTCATTATCCTCGTGCATATGGAACATGTAAAAGGGTGGAGAGACAGTCTGGAACGAAAGAGAAAAACTGTTTTACTGTTTGCAGACTGTGATGTGACTCAACAACATCTTTGTGGTGATGGTCGCTGTATATCCAGAGACCATGTGTGTGATGGACGCTACGACTGTGAGGACAAGAGTGATGAGATCAACTGCAGTGAGTAACTGTGAAGAACAATATAACTAAATATGTGGAGTGGGGATTGTAGGTTATTTTATATAGTACATGTACATATTACATAAATTGGGCTTTGAAATCTGTTCATTCTTGTTGAATAACCCTGTATAACAACTTTAAGTAACTACCGTGATCTTAAATGAACAGATCCTCTCTGTGTTCATAGTCTTTCTCATCTTTTACTTAGATCCAGATTAGTAAAACCTCAACAACAAGGTTTGGTGCTGGACCTGCCCCTGTCTCCATGACTTATACCTGTAGCTTCAGCTAACTTTGGTTAAACACATCCACCAATATGCTCTAACACAGTGTTTCCTAACCTGGGGGTCCCGACCCCCACAAGGGGGCGCCAAGGCCTTCCAGTGGGTCGCCAGGACATCTCCACAAAGGGGTTAAAAATGTATTTATTATATTTGTTTATGTAACGTTTATTAAATAGATTTTTAAGCCTAAATATTCAATTATATTTCTAAGCATTTAATTATTATTTGTGTAACATAATTATATCTTTGCAGTTTTGTAATTTTTTTTTAGTTAATAAAAAAACAGAAAAATCCTTCTGTTGAAAATGAGGCTGCTAGCCTAACAATACGGTCGCAGTGTGCAAGCTAATCAAAAGAGGTAAAACAGAAAAATGGCAAAGCGTGAAAGAGAGGAGAGTATGGATCGTATCATACAGAAATCAAAACCTTTTAAAAACAGCTTGAACAATTTTATTGTTTCCTAATAATAATACTGTTAGTACTGGAGGGGAGAATGGGGGGGGTCATCAAAAATTGTCTAGAAGAATAGGGGTCCCTTGGGAAAAAGGTTGGGAACCACTGCACATTAAACCTAGACTGTCTGCTACACTGTCTAAATCTGGTTAATCACAGTGTGTTGACGATTTATGAAGTGGGAACAAATAACATGTCACATTTGGACAGACAGGTTTGGATAACCTGTCTTCCCCTAATATAAAAACAGCATTTTGTGTTCACTCTGGTTTTCTTTGTATATTTTTAACATTAGTTTTATCAAATGAATCATTTAACAAACACATAAAATCAGGAAGGAGACAAATACATATTTTACATCACTGTACTTGATACGTCATGAAGTAAAAAGGGAACAGTCCACTCCTGGACATGTAACTGCTCATTAGACATTTGTTCCAATATTTATGAGCCTCCACCAAAAAAGTGATGGTGGGAACATGTGAGTAATTCAGTTCATGTAATCTTACATTGATACACACTTCCTCTTGAGTGTGTAGCAGCAATTATAACCTAACTATTGATTTGATATGTAACTGTAGACAAAACATATTCTGTGTTAAACATAGATCATAAACTGTTGAAGATCAAATATCTACTTTTCTACTAAACCACAGCTCCCATGTTAATTGTATTTGTTAGCAGGTAGATCTTGACTAACAACTGTTTCACTGTTTTCAGCCTGTGATCTGACTCAGAAACATCGTTGTGGTGATGGTTTCTGTATATACAGAGACTATTTGTGTGATGGACGCTACCACTGTGAGGACAAGAGTGATGAGATCAACTGCAGTGAGTAACTGTGAAGAACAATATACCTAAATATGTGGAGTGGGGATTGTAGGTTAATTTATAGGAACTTTGATTTAGAGTTTTGAGGGTTTCTCCAGACCATCATCCAGTCGGCCTGACTTCCTGACTGCTCAGGAACTAGGACCTGACTGGCTGCTTTATTTTCTCTAATCCAGAGACAAGAGTCCAGTTCTGTTAACCTCACTTCCAGTCCAAAATTACTAAAAAAAAGGTTTAATCTTGTCAAATACAGTAAAATTGCCAGATTTCACAAGTCTTCTTCAAAATGAAATGCTGACATTACAGAACGCATATTTTTTTACTGACATGACTTAGAAAATGTGGTTATTATAGAGGTCTATGTGGCATTTTTGGCCACGAAGGTGTTAAGGATGAGTATTTGACACTACGTCAAAAATAATAATGCAATCAAATCTATTTTGCCGCTAAGCTTTGATAAATGCAAGACTCAAAAACCTCATCTCCCTGCTAATTAGTATTTATTTTTTTGTTTTTGTGATAAATATTAAAATACTACTACTACTAATACTCATTTTTTTAGAGACGAGTTTCTGCAAATATTAATGCGAAAATATGCAACACAAAAAAATTTACAAAAATGCCCGAAGGGAGAATGTGGGTTTAATCAGTTTATTTTTGTTGAATATATTTCGAATCCTAAAGAAAACTTGTATTATCTGTGTTTTTTAATAAGATGCAGGGGGAATGGTGATGTCGGGTAGATGGGCTGGGTCATGTGAGGGTTCAGACCAGCACGGACAGAACCAGAAGGAGAGGCAGAGTTAGAATAGTGACAAGCGGTGTGTGGCAGTCTTAGTTGCAGCTTGGAGCAAAGGGAGGACCCTTTGGGGTTATAGGAAATGGAGTCTAGGACAAGATGGTGTCCGCCGCTGGGTCTAATGTTTGGCGAGGAGTGAGAGTTTGCTGAGGAGAGGAGCAGAGTGAGTTAGTGAAGTGTGGGGGAACCCCACTGCTGGTGAGTGGATGACATGAGCCGAGACGAGGTCCTCATGTACACACCAGCAACAGAGACAGATTTAAATCCTAAATCCATAGACATATACAGAAGTACACAGTGAAATTGAAAACAATGTTTCTCCAGGGTCGAGTTGACAGACAATAAACAACAGACAACATAAGGTGCGTATGCAACGTGCAAGAAACCAGAGCAGCAAGTGACATAGAACATGACTTAATACTCATAATACTCTGTGGAATTCTTGTGTTTAATTGGACCGTCCAGTCTTAATTCTAAGTTAGGCTGAGTGATAATGTTGTGTGTGTGTGTGTGTGTGTATTTTAGTCTGTTTTGTGTTTATTGTGTGTGTGTGTGTATATATCAGTCTAGTTTAGACCCATCTTGTTGAGGAGGCAGATGGCTTGTGGGAGAAAGCTGTCTCTTAGTCTGAATGTGTGTCTCCGAATGCTTCTGAACCAGACGGCAGGAGTGTGAAGTGTGTGTGAAAGGGGTGTGTACGATCAGCCACAATGTTGGTGCCTTTTCGGATGCAGCGTGTGGTGTAGATGTCTTCGATAGAGGGTAGAGAGACCCCGATGATCTTCTCTGCTGTTCTCACGATCCACTGTAGGGACTTGCGGTCAGATATGCTGCTCTCGATGGTCCCCCTATAGAAGGTGGTCAGGATCGGCGGTGGAAGTTGGGCCTTCGTCAGTCTTCTCAGGAAGAAGAGGCGCTGTAGGGCTTTCTTTCGTATGGACTTGGTGTGGAGGGACCAGGTGAGGTTCTTCTCCAGGTGGACACCCAGGAACTTTGTGCTTTCGACGATCTCCACAGAGATGCTCAGCAGGGGGTGGTCGATTCTTGTCCTCCTAAAGTCAACAACCATCTCCTTTGTCTTGTCAACATTCAGAGACAGGTTGTTGTCTTTACACCAGTCCAGCAGCCTCTGTACTTCCTCTCTGTCACTGACTCATCGTTCTTGCTGATGAGTCCTACCACTGTCTTGTCATCAGCAAACTTGATTATGTGGTTCGAACTGTGTGTCGCTACACAATCGTTAGTCAGTAGTGTGAACAGCAGGAGACTGAGCACACAGCTTTGTCAGAAAGTCCAGAATCCAGTTTCCGAGGGAGGTGTTTAGACCCAACAAGCTCAGCTTCCTGATCAGTTGTTGGGGGATGATAGTGTTGAATGCTGAGCTGAAATCTAAGTACAGCATTGGAACTTAGGTGTCCTTGTTGTCCAGGTGTGTGAGGGCAAGGTGGGGTGTGGTGGAGATGGCATCGTCTGTTTAGCGGTTACGACAATATGCAAATTGCAGAGGGTCCAGCGAGGGGGGGGCAGTGACTTGATGTGTTCCATGAGAAGCCGCTCAAAGCGCTACATGATGGTGGATGTAAGTGCAACGGGACGTTAGGCATTGAGACAGGACAGAGAAGACTTCTTCAGCACGGGGACGGTGGTGGTGACTGTGGGTACAACAGAAGTGGGTACAACGGCACTACTCAGAGAGGTGTTGAAGATGTCAGTGTCAGAACGTGTGCCAGCTGTTCTTGTGTACTTCAGTGTCCTTTTGTCATTTGTTCCACCTATTTCCCGATCGCACTCTTGTTCATTCATGTTCTCAGTACCACTGGCTTACCTGTCACGCCCCCGCTTTCCAACACATACTCACCGCTCACGACCAACCCCTGGTCATTCGGTTACTCATGTCAGCTGTTTTCAATCACTCTCCCGCTCCCTGCACTACCGCACCTGTTTTCATTTGGTAATTACCCACACTCCCTTTATATACCTCCCCTTGTCTCACACTCCTTGCAGGATTATTTGTTACTGTTGCCTGATGTTTGCCAGTTCTATGCGCTGTTGTCCCGCCAGTCTGCCTTAGATAATGCCTGTGATGTTACTTCATTGCGTTCGTCAGCATCAAAATCTCTATCTTCTTCTTCTCATTTGTCATCATCATCATCATCATCATCTTCTTCTTCATCATGCTCTAGATCTTTATTGTGTACTTAATTGCGTTTGTCAGCATCAACATCATCGTCTTCTTCTTTGCATTAGTCATCATCATTATCATCATCCATCATCATGTTTGTCATCATCGTTGCATTGTTTTCCATACGTTAATAGTGTATTTTATCAATATGTTCATTGTCATAATCGTCTTCTTCGTCACCCACCAGTGTTGTAGTCAAGACCGCCTAAACTGAGACCAAGACATTGAAGAGACTGCAGGGTATCAAGACCAATACACTGCAGAGACTTTAGGGTACTAAGACCAAATCCAACACCAAGACCAAGACCGACACACATTAAGGCAAGACCAAGACCAAAGCTGGTCGAGACCAAGACCAAAAACAGACTAGGGCTAAAATTGACATAACATTACTCAAATCAAATGTCGAGAAAAAAGGCATTGCAAGTGTCATTACTTGTTAAATTAAATTCATGGTATAATTTTAACCTGTTGAACTCTAGACCATTTTATAGAAATTTGCTTGAAAAAGACGTACCCAAAATGAATTGAATATATCTCAGGAACTGTAGGGTTTATTTGGAACACAGCAAAAAATTGAAAGTAATAATTTTCGCCTGGAAAAAAAACACTTTATAATGTTAAAATTCATTTGAAAGTATCTAGTTGAACATTTGCTGAACCAAAATTCATGCAAAACAACTAAAGTATAAAATAGTTGGAGAGGTATTAGTTGATAAAGATCCAGGCGGATCCTATGATGGACCATTTGGGCACATTTTGGCACAACTTGTGCCATTTGAGGTTTCTCAGGTTTTTGGCTTAGTTTTTTTATTCTCTACCTCTATTTTATGTTAGAAAGTCATTACACCAAAAAGAAATTGTTTTTGGGAATTATCCACCCAACATATATATTTACCCTTTCAAAATAAGGCAAAAATCATACGGAGACACTAATTTGACACCTAATGGAGAAAATGTATTACAGTAAAATGTAACAATTTTGGGGGAAAATGAACCACAAATTTATAAAACAAATTATGGCATTTATTAAGGCTGTGGTTTCATTTTGTGAACAAATATTTGTAATATTTATAATAATAACATGAAATCAAACGCCCTGTAGTCAGCTGGCAGCAACACATTTGTGTTGTCAATGACACAATGCCACAGATTAACATATGTGAAAGCCAGAGGTGACCACCAGTCACCAACCTGAGGGTTCCACAGGGTTTATAAACCTGCTCCTCACACCAGTCAGTTAGACTTGAGAAAGCCCTCTGGAATG
>JAUMTR010278052.1:0-13380 GCA_032270685.1 Microctenopoma stevenorrisi | reverse complement strand
GCAGCCAGCAGGTGACCCTCAGGGTCAAAGTTCACACAGTTCAATGGGCTGGAGCTGGGCAAGGCTGCTACCTCGTGACCGTTGCTAGAGGACCACACCTGGAGAGAAGAAAAAGAAAGAGGTGGCAGGATATTTAAAAAAGAAGTAAATTAAAAATAAAAAAAATATTAAACATTCTAAACATTGTTGCTACTTTTTCATTGGTACAAATAAAACATAAAAAAATGAGTTTGTCACCAACTTTGATCTTAAGGTCAAGAGAAACAGTTGCGAAGAACTTCTGATCTGCAGTGATGTCACTTCCTGTTATCACGTTAGTGTGGCCATCAATAAGAGCAGTTCTGCAACGAGAGGAAGCAAAAAAGATCTATTTCAAGCAGACTGTGCTGTGTCTGAACACCTTCACAGTCAATAGTTTCACCTGCAGCTGTTCCCGATGTCCCAGATCTCTATGCGTCCATCAAACGAGGTGGTAGCAAGATGTCCATCCTTCACAAACACACAGCTTGATATACCGTCACAGCTGCTCACCAGTGATTTAACTTCCTGTTCACAACCAGGAGGAAAATGTTATTTACATTTACTATATTCAGTCCCTCTTTAAAACTAATTTAATTTATTTTACTGGAGTTAGGATGTGCTCATACCTGTCCTGTCTGTGTGTGGATGAAATGCAGTGTTCCCTGTCCGGTACCAACCACCACCAGCGCTCCATCCGAGCTCACAACCAAACAGGTCGGTTCAGAGGGGAAAGTCGACACCAGCTCACTGCGGTTTGAACCACAAACCACACATTTCTATCTACATATCATCATCTGATCAAACACTGAATGTAAAAAGCTTGAATACTTTATTTTCCTCTGTTGTCACTGGCTGGCGGCATGATTACCTTAACCTTTGGGTGGCTGGTGCTGGGACAACTCTGTTTGTTGTCTGAGGGTCTTTAACTTCCTCTGATGATGGGATATTATACACTTTGTCCACATTCTCTACATGGTCCATAAGCCTGGGAGATCCCCGTTCTGCCACAAACCTGATCACAAGAAAAGGAAAATGTTCTGCTTTGTTTCTAAAGATAAGATCAGATAAGAACAGCTGTCTACCTTCATTTAGAGCAGCACTTTACCTCAGCATGTGCTCACTGAAGCCGTTCAGTGTCACAATGTTTCTGACGGGAGGATTCGGTTCCGAGTCCCATGTCCTGTAACAATTCAACAGTGGATGCATTCAGGAGAAGAGAAAACTGGGTATCGGCCTCACCCGCCGGTGGAAATGCACCTCGTTATGTATAATTTCTTACTTTATTTCTTAACTTTGAATGAATTTGATCGATAGAGAAACAGCCTTTCGTTGCTCACTGGTTTATATATTAAATGTTTCTTCTAATGAAGGCAGCAGGGTACGTGATTTAACCACCTTTCTACTGTTTCCACATCATTTGGTATCATTCATATTTAAACCCCCCTAGATTGTACTGAGTGACAGAAACACTTCATCCAGAAAAACAAAACGTTACCAATCTGACAGGTAGAGTTTCATCACGAGGGCTTTTTTGTTGACGTCCTTCACGTAGCTGTCGATGGCCCACTGGACATCTTCACTGACGCAAATGCTGGTCACTACAACGATGTTGTCCACCTGGGATCCAAACAACAATCACAAAGACACAACCTGTCACTTTTTGCCCCTGTGTTATTAATGGGAAGCGTCTGAACGTCAGGCAGCAGGTGCAGAAGAACAACACCACCTACACCTGAACAATGAATTACAGTTCATATTAACACATTTACACCCTTATATCATTTTTATACTGAGCTGTTCAGACCCACTGATATGAAAACACGCTGACCCTTCTTAGGTTTATATGGTTTTCTGTCTTACTGATGATGTGGCAACGAGTTTGACTTTTTTTTAAATACAGCACTCACTACATTTACGGAGTTTAAAGATTGGACATTTGCTCCCAAACAAACAAACTAACCTTGTTTTGCCTGGTCAATACTCTGGAAAAGCACTTGCTGTCCTTATCTTTATATGACATCTTCTTCTTAGTCTTCTTCTTCCTCTTCTTAATCCGAAAGTATGCCTGTAAAACATAAAAAATAATAGTTACCAAAGACTCAGTGACCAGAAACCTCATAACATTCAGCCTTATTCCATACTTTTCATAAAGGTGTCTCCACTGTGCAGTTTACAGACACTTGTGTTTGTATGAGAAAATAATGCAACAGACCTGTATTTGGTTCACGATGCTTCTGACATTTTCCAAAACGTCGTCAGACTTCAACTTGACTTCATCGACGTGTTTGAAATTATGGGAATAGATCTGGCAGTCCTCTGTGTGCCTGGCAATGGTCAGAGAGAGCAAAACGGCCACTTCTTCCAACTGAGGGGAATTAAAAAATGAGGGGGTCAGCAACATGTCTGGTACTTGAACACGGCAGCCAGAGGAAGAAAGATTCTTACAGAAGGTGTGATTTTATTCTCCAGGTTTTTTTCCTTTGGATCTGGTGGGAGGGAAAAGTCCAGTTTCTGATCCAAAGGTTGACCTGCTATGTAGAACAAGATGAGAGTTCGTCCAGCAATCAGGGGCATATTGGAACCAAAGGTGATCTGAAATGCTGTCTCCAGAGCTTCACGGTACCGGTCCAGCAGGCCGACGGTGTACCGCTGCTGCCTGGTTGAACACACGCGCAGAAACACTCACATTATATGACTGAGTTTACTTTCTTAGTCAAGTCTTGGGGCGCATGTTGTCATGGTTCTTCCCTTTGGAAAAGTGTCTTTGAACTGAGAGTCAGTCAGTCAGAATGTCATGTGTCATATTCCCTGCACATTCACACTCGTGCAGCATCATCCCAGCACCGCCTCAATGTCCGTGTCAAAGACGTGGTAATCAATGGCTTTAATATTTTAATGGTCGACCACCCGAGGCACAAGGCATGACCTAAAACCGTCCTCTCAACGCTCTGCAGGAAAGATCTAGGATTTTTCTGTATGTCTATTTGTAACTAAATGTTACGTTTGTCTCTTGCGAATGAGACTACGTTTCTCAGTGGTATTACCTGTATAAATAAAAAAATCTTTTCATACCTGGCCTTTTGGAGCAGAGCTTTCTTCTTTCGGTACATTCGACAGATGAACGGCACACCCAGCGTGGCCTTTATCCTCCTCCTTCGCTTGGTATCCCAGAGCTTGCTCTTGATGTTTCTCTTGAGGATGCCTTTCAGAATCTCTTGAACAGTGGGGAGTGCTGGCTGCGATGCTGAGGCTAAAGAGCAAAGAGGGCTGATAACTGGTCAAATACTTAAGTCAAACATGCTCCGCTGTGGAGAGCAGCCAGAAGAACCTACTCACCATCAGTCTACTTTTAATGCCTAAAACATCTGAGCACCACTGTAAATCTCACCCACAGCGCGAAGCTCCATGACGACTCTGTAGGCAGCGAGGAATGTGAAGGGAAGCAGTCGACTCTGAGAGACTTCCTTCTGTGAGCAGACAAGCCAAAAAAAGCCAAAATATCACCTTTTCTTTTTTATCCTCTAAACTATTTTGTGTGGTCATTTTTTAAATAGTTATTGAGTACATAAGAGATGTGACCTTATCGGTCAGTCTGCTGAGGATCTTCTTGTGATGAGCTTCGCTGACGCCATTAGTGATCATGTTCTTCAGGTTCCTTAACATGGCCATGAATGGGAGAGAACAGGTGTCTGCACACAGAGACATTTATCAATAATTTGAGAAGTTAATCCACATTGTGATTGATCACACAGGAGCAGGAATAGATATGTTATGTTACTTCATTTTGGAATATGTGCAGATGTATAATCATTGAGAAAAATACAGCGGTGTACAGAGACTTCAGGCTCCATTAATCAGCAAAATGACAATGAATATTTGCACTTGTGTCTCGAGTAAAGTGGTAGCGTCAGTTTAGACTTTTTAATCATCAATAAACTAGGAATAAATTAAAGTGATCGAGGTTTATGGACAGAGTATTTATTAACAAAGGATGGAAGAGGAAAAACTGGAAACATGGTTATTGGTGTTTTTTAAAATTAACAACAACGTGAACCTTGTTTGATGTCAATAAATTACAAAGACAATGTGATATTGTCTGTTCTCATCACACCTATGAGCTTCTCCCAGGTTGCCGCCTTGTCGCCCTCCAGACTGAGCAGCCGTTCCCATGTCTCTGGCTCTTTGAGCTTCATTCTCTGCCCGGCTCGCTCTCTGTCCCACGCACCCTTTATCCCACTGTGGGTGAACGCCTTCACGTCAGCAGGATACCTGTGTGCCACAAAACCATTTTAACAAGCCTGTAAAAATAGATTAATTTTGTTGGTTTTATTGATTATTATTGCTTTTCTCATGTGCCTTAGCTCGTATGTTGTTTCGTTGTTTTTTTTTTTATTAATATCTCTGTTGTACAGCACCTTGTTCCAGCTATAGTCACTGCCGTTAAAGCGCTTTAGAAATAAAGTTGAGTTGAGAGTATATATATTACTTTTTTCCCAGAATGGCCATGACATGTTCAGCTGGTTCTTTAATGTGGAGCCTCTGGATCATCTTCTTCATGCTGAAGTCACCCAGCTTTGTATCCACATCTTCGTCATCTTCTAACTGTAGCTGCAAACATACAGCACATCGCTCCCCCTGTGTTAAAACTCTACACGACACTAACACATGTTCTCCACAAAGAATTAGATCAAATGAGCTAAAGCACCACTACTACACCAAACACAACATTAAAGACAACTTTCAGTCTAAAACCAAAGCAGAAAAGAATATTGACTCACAAAGTTCTTCATCGTGGTCACGCTGGCTCTGACCAAGTCTGCCCATTGTTTCACCTGTTCATCGGTCGGTTTCTGGAAATTAAAAAATATTGCACATTAAATGAAAGATGCAGAGGTCAGAGGTGGATGATTGAAGCACATGTTCACTGAGCGTTAATTAAGACATTTTCTGCTGTACTAGAATAAAAATCAATTATACTGAGGCGAAAAAGAAAATATTCTATGCTTCTATGCTCTACCTTGCTTTTGCTTTTGCTTTTGTGTTTGCGTTTGTTGTATTTGGCCAGTTGATACTCGCTGAACTGCTTGAACTTGTCAGCCATCGCCTTCTTCAGGCACATCGGCAGGGAGCGGCTGAAGCACTGCAAACAGACAGTCAGAGTGTTTAGACAGAACTAATACATCCAGATTCCAACTAGACCCTCGTTAAGACTTACTGTACTGTAGATTCTGACTACTTCCAGCCAATCAGAGGGCAGCTGCACAGCAGCACAGTAGTATCTGCGGACATGCGGTTTGGTGGCGGGCTGACTGGCAGCCAGAGCCAATAAGAAGTTTGCTGTGATACGAATGTTCAGCTCCTGTCGAGTGTAAACAGCCACCTACGTGGAAAAGAAAGAACACTAGTTAGCATTAAGTACTACAATCAAGTTTGTGATGACTGGCAGTGAGTCCTTCACTTTGCTGTGAAAGAATTTTGGCCTATTCACTAAAGAATTGTTTTAATTCAGCAACACTGGAGGTGTTTGTTTTCAGAACGATATACAAAAAATATTGTGCAGGTATTTCTTCCTCTTTTTCTTGCCAGTGTTTCTACCAAGAATCATAAAAAGAGCTGTGCAAATATACAGAGAAAGCTAAAATCCAGTTGTGCGTTTTGAATAAAAGTGGCCTCTGAAACATATTACATGCACACCTTTAGAATAAACTGTGCATCAGAAACCAAAATGTCCTTTGAAAGTTTTATAATCCGGGTCCAAATACTGTTCTTCGAGTCCCAGTCCTTCTGGCCGGGAGCTGTGTTTTTATTCACCAGGGAGCAGCACACGGCATTCAGCAGGAGATACTGAAGAACAGACAAAAACAGAAAGAAGAATTACACACTCTTCAACTGGTATGTAAACACACAAAAATAATTAGTTTACTCTGATACAGTGAAATGATCAATGCTTCTACCTTTTTATCCTTCAGCTCCTCTTCAATCTTTTTCTTTCCTCCATCAAATTCAACAAACTCTTCCTGTCTGATGATTGTGGTTTCTTCTAGTTCTTCCTTGGCCAACATCGTTTCCACAGCAGGTAATTCCAGAGTTGAGCCAGCACCGTCAGCCTCTTTCACTACTTCAGAAGAAACATCCTCTTGCTCAGAATCCTGCTGCTGAGACAGAAGAAATCAAATTAAACTAAACCAAATACAGTAGGATAGTGTAGAGTACTTTAATACTGTAACGTACAGTCTATTATTATTAAAAATGTAAAACAAATTAAGAATAAATCGTGTACCCCACTTGTTTCTTCGAAACAGGGCTGCATCACTTTAGACATTTCCTTTTTGTCTCCACCCTCTCCTTCATCACCTAGACCGTGTCTATGGAATGGAGGTGCATGGTGACTGAACAGAACGCTGCTGGTCAGGGACGTGGAGGACACCGAGTCCTCTATCGCATTAGGAATAGAAGAGGTCAAGGAAAAAGAGAGATGAGGTGAATGGCTAGTTAGTAGCTTGTTCTGGGTGGTAAGGAGAGGTGAGGTGAGGGACGATGATAAGGAAGAGCTGGAGAGAAGGGAGGAGGTGGTGGAGGACAAACTGGAGGGTTGGAGAGAGGAGCAGGAGGAGGGCTGTGCTGTAAAATGTGTAGAATGTGAGTGGGTCGTCAGCGTGGAGCTCTGTGCTAAGAACTTATTCTCCAGATTGGGATGAGTGTAGCTGGGAGAAAAACCTGTCCCAGATGTGGCCAGATGCTGCTGTGCCTGGGCCATGTTGACCTGCTGCTAAGCCAACCCCCTCATTTCTGTGAAGACACACATGGTGAAAGGCTGTTGGAAATGGAACGCTCTCCTCGCACCTAAACACTTATAAACACAATATATGAGAGCATCGTCGATTGAGAACAAGCCTTGTACTTGTATAGATAAGGGTGTGTTGATACATAAAAAGGGGAACAGTCACTGGTTTATATCATTGTAAATCTAATATCATTTGGACTTTGGACCGTTGGCCAGTAAACAAAGGCAAGTTTGATATGTCATTGTGTTAGTTTTAATCAGTTATGAATCGTCAAAATAACCAGGGAATAGGTTGAGAATACAAATTATAGCAAATTTTATATTTGTACTTTTATTGAATCCAACATACACCCTGACAAAATCTTGAAAAGTCACAGAAAACCCACAATAAAAACTGAACACAGACATCCCTTCGATGTTGAATGTTATACAGCAGTGTACGTCAGCTTGTGAAGTCTAGACTAGACATAATCTCTTTAAATGTACTTCTGTAACATCACACCTACTGGTCCATTACAAATTGTCTAGTAGTGGTGGTAGTAGTAGTAGTAGTAGTAATAGTAGTGTGGTGGTAGTAGTTATTAACGAATGAGGTTGATGGTATTCTTTATCCTGCCAATGAAATACAAGGATAAGCAAAAATCATTATATGTGTCACTCCTCCTCAGCACTTTAACCTCACTCCTTTATATGTGGCATTCAGCACCAGTGCAACAGTAATTAAGCACTGACTGGGCTGCGAAAAGTTTGACAAAGGGCAATGAAATGTGAAGACATCTATTTGTTTTGTGTCAAGAACAAGAAGAATAACAATACTGAGCTTTACTGAAAGTTTGTTAGTTTTAGTCATATATATTACCTATATTAACGTACATCATGTAAACTCTAGCGTTGGGGGTCAGTAAACAACCAGAACAGGCTACAGCCATAATTTCTCTATACAGTTACTGCAAACACACTCATTGTCAAGTACACTGCGCTGCTAAGAGCTACCTGCTCGACTCTATTTAGGATGAAGACAAACTACCATTAAATAAATGTTGTCAAAAGTGTCAGTGACAAAGTATAATAAATTGTTAGCTAGTTACTTACAGCAGCGAGTCCTCTTTCACACCTCAATGTTGGGTCGCCTGAACGAACGTTACGTTACATTCCCGCTGTTATTGTCAATGACATTAGCCGATAAGCTAACAACAGAACACACAACAAATGTTTTAAAAACTTTAGCCGTTAATGCAGAAAAACGTAGACGTCAGCTCATGAAAATCAAGCTTAACTCTACAACCATCCTACTGCGGCGGTTTGGTGAACTGACGTTAACCGGAAGTTGTCAACGTAGAGCGGAAGTAGAGGAATTTATCTGCTTTACAAAGTAAATGTGAAACTGCCTGAGGTTTTGTAAGGTGAGGAGAAAAACAAAACAGTAGCAAGAAAAAATAAATAAATAAAAGAAAAGTGTATTATCTTCATATGTTATCATGACATCATATAGGAAAAATGTACATTGACATACTAAAAGACATTGTACATGTCTGAGAAGATTCTCATTCATCCAGGTGAAGTTGTCAGGTTTAGTCATGGCAACTGGACTTCTTTCTTTCGGTAGAGACGTTTCATTTTGCATCCACAGAATGGATCTGTGGATGCAATCTGAAATTGAAAAAGTTCTGTAGATGCAGAATGAAACGTCTCTACCGAAAGAAAGAAGTCCAGTTGCCATGACTAAACCTTCTGACTACTATATTGTACACATTTGCATTTGTAAATAAAATGTTGAAGAATAAAAGATAATTAAAAGATGTTACAAAGTTTATTTACCTGATTTAATCAAATGTCAAACAAAAAGTTAAATTACATGTATTTCTTCAATACAAAACAACACGATTCACACTTCCTAAGAAGAAACAACAGTAAGTCTCTAACATGGATTGGACACACAGTACCTCTGATTTCCTTTTCCCTCTCTGCCAAAACTAATTAAAACAAGTTACTTATACCAACTTTCTAACACATTCTTTAAACTATACTGTATGGTACTATTTTTTCCTACTTTCTTAGTAAATTCATTCAATTTAATTTAAAGTGTTCTTACTTCACAAGGGAAGAAAAATATTTCTCATCTGTTTTCCCATTTAGTGCTTTAAAAATAATTAAGTTAAGCAAAGTGTTGATTGCAATGACCGTGCACAATTTATTGTCAAAGAAAAGCTTATCTGAACCTATTCTCACACTTCAAGTGTTTCATATTTCAAACTTTCATTTACAACTTTAAAATAAAAAGTTCACTGACAAATTTATTGCAGAGTAAACTATTACATATATGTTTTAAGCATGTTTTTATACTTGCTTGATTCATTTGCAACTGTCTATCCAAATTAAAGGCACATGTAAACATGACTACCTTACTATTACACTGACACTTAACGGTGTTATCTCACTGAAGCAAAAACAAAAACGGGATTTTCTTTGGTTTGTGTAGTGATCAAGTCATTTTCCTTAATCCTGAATTTAATGTCGAGAGGTTTATTCTTTCCACATGAGGAAGTAGAGTTTTCCCTGTCCGTCACAACAAACCACCTTGTGGGGGTTTTCAGGGTTCACCTCCAAAATAAGAACTGGACCTCCACATACAAACATGCCCACCTGCAGAAACAGGGAGAAAAGAAGAGAGGTGCTCACACAGCAAAGGAAACAGTTACTGAAGATGGATTCAACTGTTTACAACGTCACAATAATTAATAAATCTGTTAAAAGTAGAGAGTAGAATTTCTACTCGTTCAAACTAAAAAATAAACCTTTAAAAAAAGTATATAATAATATATATGATATAATCCGAACTTATAATATCTGTTTTAATCCTATTAAACATCTGTTTTTAGCCAATATTACTCAAACAGAACATTTGTAGGAGACTATTTTCAGCAACAATCTTTCGCACTTACTCTAGTGAGTATTTTCTGCAGCATAATTGTGAATGTGGGTTAGTTAAATTGCATTTGTTATTTCTATTCTGGCTGTACTCTTCTGTACATTTTGAAATTGTGAAGAATTCAGATCGTGGCTTGTGATTCTGACCACCCCTACCTTAGGCTCACGTTTTAAGGTAAAATGTACCTGTTTCTTGGTGTCTCTTTCCCACAGTTTCACTGTCTTGTCGTAAGAGGCCGAGATGATTGTGCTGTCAGTGAGTTTCAGCGCACTTATCCTGTCACTGTGGGCCTGAGGATGAAATGTTCTCTATCAAATTATGGCAAACACTGCAAAGTTCTGCCTAAAAAAAAGCATATTACTCTGACCTGAGATTTTGAATTGTTTAGAAATAACAAGAAACTTGATTATAACAAACCTTCCTCTAAATATATTGATAGTTTAATACTTAAAAAGCATTTTCAGCATCTTTTGAAATTATAACATTGATGAGATGTAACCACTTGTTGCAGAAGAAGCATAAATGTGTCTGTTTCAGTTATGAGTTTCGTACTGGCTTTCTGCTGCTCCACGAGAAAACCTCTGGAGGTTGATTGAACCACATGTTTCCATTCATGTCTCCACACACCACAAACTCTGTATGAACATACAGCACATTGGCAGAAGTATTACGTGTAGTCATTCTAGTAAATGTGGTTCTACTTGAAGTAAGTTTCAATATTAACATCAGATCGTTTTTACCTTTGTCCATAGTTACAGCTGTTATCAGGCTCCTCTTCATCTCCTCGTCAATTGGTACATCAATCCAGCTGAAAGCGGACTTTAAACTGTTTTCAATGCCCATGGCAAACTAAAGAAAGCAAGGACTGAGGTGTCAGACACATTTGCTGAAAACAAAGTCTGTGGAGCACTTGGTGTTTAATACGAAGATGTAGGTAAATTTAAGATAAGACTCACAACAAAGCCAATATGAATATTTTCTTTTTCCTCGCCCACCAGCCACAAACCGTTCTCATCATTGTGGATCACTTCTAAGATTCGAGCTTTTTCAAACCAACTGAAAAACAAACAAACAAGTAAATAATCTGAATATCCATAAACAACGTTCTGTCAAAATACTGTTTTCAACAACTGAAATCAACACAACAATTAACATTGCATTCATTTAAAGTCCATCTGTCAGAACTACAAAGATAAATTTCATAATGGTGAAATATATGTAATTCCAAGAGAAGATGATTATCCTTAAATTACCAAACCTAAAACCCGCCTTAATCAGCTTGAACGATAACCAATTAAAACCACCTTGACCCGTGAAAAACCCAGACACAGACTTTGGTACATGCTGTACAATAAGTCACATTACTCGGTGTCTTCATCATCGTTGAAGACGGTAAATATTACTCCAGCTTCTGAAACACCGATCAGGACAGAGCAGTAAGCGAGGTGGACCACAGGTTCTGCCACTCTGTATGTTGTTACCTTCACCAGGCTGAAAGACAGAATGAAGGCCGGCGGTTACTGTGCAGAATCTATTATTACACCTTAATTGATGTCCCTATTTGCCCTGACAAGAAATATATGTTTGTTATACTCTTATTATTCAGCACACTATCTACATATGACCAGAAACCAGTGTGAATGTCTGTTTCTGGATAACATTTTATTAGCAGCACTCAGCTAAAGTAAAATGTGTGAAATATATCCTCACCTCGCATTGTTGCGTTGTGGATTCCACATCAGCCTCCACACATCAACGCGGCATTTCATGCAGCCAACAGCAAACTGGCGGTCAGGCATGGAGCAGATCGCTGTAATGGTGCTGCCTGAAGCCTGACACACACGGACAGACATGTCATGTGTGATTACTCACAAACAGCAGCAGGCGTGTTCAGTTTAAATCCCTTTCCTTGTGCCTTTCTTCACCTGCTTGTGGCCAACCACTCTGTTGTTCTGCCACAGTTCCAGTAAACCAGATTCATAACCGACGAGGAGTGAGCCATCTTGCCGAGAGAAGCACAGAGCAGCGATAAGGTTTGGACTCTCTGCACAGAAGGGACAACCGACATGCCATCACGGGAACATACAGGTAAAAACAAACAATAGGACTACTAACACAGACACCTGATATCTCAAACTATGTTGGTGACCTGCAACACTGTCATTGAATTAGTTAAAGGCAGTGAATCTGACTTTAAAGACATAATTGAATGTGGACAAGGAACATTTTATAGTTAATGCTACGGTAATATCACCTCCCATCCATCTCAGAAACAAGCACACTGGGACCTATTATGGTAAATGTAGTATATTTCCTTCCTAAAGAGAGACCTGTGCTTGAGAGTTGTAGAAGTAGAAAATGTCATACTGTTAATAAACGTGGTGGTAATTAAGACCAGGCTGAATATACAGTTCTAACCAACCAGCCTGAGTCTGGTTCTGCTGGAGGTTTTCATCCATTAAAATGTACCAATCAACTGAACTGAATTACCTGCCATCAACTTCCACCTACGCAACGAGCAGTCCTCTGAAACACTCAGGAATTCTGGGGCTGCTTCCTGGCTAACAACTCCATGAACTGCACCACGGTGACCCTGGAAGGTCTTTAAGTGCTCCACCTGCAGACAAGATGCAGGATGTGAGACAGGAGTCTCTGTGTCCACTCTCAATCACGACGCCATAAGAGACGAATACTAAGTGTGAACGAACTCAAGATTGTCAACCAATCCTTCATAGAAAAACCCAAAGGGAACAAACGCAGACTGACCTGTAGCGGTTTCCAAAGCTGCACTCTTCCATCGTCAGACGCAGTGAAAACACTTATTTCCTCTGGGTTACTTTTTTTGTTCTTCTCTTAAAATCAAAGACAATTTACAAGTGTAACATACGAAAACAAGGCTTGATGAGTTATGTTGTACAAAGACACAAAAAATAAATGCACTGTTGTTTGTTTACCTGTGTTTGGGAGGACAGAGCAGTGGTGTATACGCTGCCTGTGGGCAGTGATGTGGCAGATTTCTATGCTGGTTTCCCAGTTCCACACATGTAGCGCTCCCTCTGCACAGCCAGCCATCACGTACCGTCCCTACACACACAAACGAGAACAGCAAGTTCATTTAAGAGGCCGACTCTCCAAAACCAAACAGATCGACATACTGCAGATGCTTTTCCATTTGTATGCTACAGGCCTGAACCCAAATAAAATGAACTATAATGGTGTACTTTATTCTAGCAAGACATTCTTGTTAGGGGTTGGCTCCTTCTTTTATTTCTGCCTCCAGCTCACAACGTATACGGACGTGATCCCCACTACTGCAATCGCTGCTCAGTGAATGCATTTTCTCCTTTTCTGCCAACGTTGATTAGTTGGTGCTGTGTTATATGTGTTATATATGTGTGTGGGTGTGGATGAACATGCACATCTTTCAGTAAATCAGACCACGTAAAACATTCAAGGATATAATTCACTCCACTAATACAACAAATAGAAACAGTGCGTCATTTACTCACCACACAGCAGACTGAGGTGAGAGGACTCCTCCAGGAGATTTCTCTAAGGCGTTGACCTCCCTGAAGGTCCCATAAACAAAGTCTCCCATCATTTGAAGAGCTCATCTGGAACAGAAAAGCGGAGGTTGAGGTGGTTT
>JAUMTR010277843.1:0-13429 GCA_032270685.1 Microctenopoma stevenorrisi | reverse complement strand
CAGCTCCGCACTGCTGCTTCGGCAATGGAGGCCCGGAACATGGTCCATTCGGACTCAATGTCCCCTGCCTCCTTCGGAATAAGCTCAAAGTTCTGCCGGAGGTGGTGGTTGAAGATCCTTCTGACAGGTTCCTCTGCCAGACATTCCCAGCAGACCCTCACAACACGTTTAGGTCTGCCCGGTCTGTTTGGCAGCTTCCCCCACCATCTGATCAGTTGACAGCTCAGCCCCTCTTTTCACCCGAGTGTGCAAGACATAAGACCCCAGATCCGATGACACAAGTACAAAGTCGATCATCGAACTGCGGCCCTGGGCGCCCTGGTGCCACGTGCACTTATGGGCGCCCTTATGCTCAAACGTGGTGTTCGTTATGGACAATCCGTTACTAGCACAGAAGTCCAATAACGGAATACCACTTGGGTTTAGATCGGGGAGGCCGTTTCTCCCAATCACGCCTCTCCAGGTTTCACAGTCATTGCCGACGTGAGTGTTGAAGACTCCCATCGGTACCCAAAGGCGCAGGGAAGCAACCCTCTCGTCCAACGGGGAGAACCCCAACATACAGGCACCGAGCCTGGGGGCCAAGAGCAAGGCCACCCCTGCGCAGCGCCTCTCACCCACAGCAACTGCAGAGTGGAACAAAGTCCAGCCTCTCTCGAGAGGAACAGTTCCAGAGCCCAGACTGTGCGTAGAGGTGAGCCTGACTATATCTAGTCAGTATCTCTCAACCTCTCGCACCAGTTTAGGCTCCTTCCCCATCAGAGAGGTGACATTCCATGTCCCAAGAGCCAGTTTCAGCAACCGAGGGTTGGAACGCTAGGGCTCCCGTCCTCGGCCACCACCCATAACTCTACGCACCCAACCCCTCTGGCCTTGTTGTTGTTGTTTGAGTGTTTGCTTTCACTATTGGGAAAATCAGAACACCTAGAAATAATCCCATGTTCAAAAGATCACCAAAGAAAAGTGTCCTACAGTAGGTGTTGTGCAAATACTTCACATAAACTGGTTCAAACAAATCACATTTCCACATTACCTTGGTTTATTTTGTCCTGACAGAACAACCTCTTAAGGTGTTTATACATTTCTGTCATTTTTACTCCGTATATAAGTGGATTGAAAAGAGGGTTATACAAAACTAACTGTAAACTCATGATTAAACGTGCAGGTTTTGGAAACTCATATTGCAGTCGCACTGTAATGACATCATATATAAACAAACAAAAATAGTTGATTAGGACAATCAGGTGAGGTAAACAGGTCTGTGCAGCTTTTCTCCTTACTTCTCCACTACTCCGATTACATATCATGAGTATCCTGGTGTACGTAAAAACTATAAAGATCACAGAAAGAACAACAACATTTGACAAAATGAACAAACCATAAATTGATATTGCTCTTGAAGCGACACAGAAAAGTTTATATATTGAGTTATTACAAAAAATGACTTTCAGAGTGAAGCTGCAGAGCTTTTGATTAGCGCTCAGTGTTGATAATCCCACTTGCTGACAAGCAGGCAGAAGCCACGCTACAGCCAGGAAGAGACTCACAGTTCTTTTACTCATGATGGTTGGATAATGCAGAGGTTTACATATAGACACATATCTGTCATAGGCCATGGCTGCTAACAATAAGAACTCTGTACTGCCTAAAGCATAAAAAAGAGAATATTGAACAAGACAGGCTTGATGTGATATAACCTGTGTTTCAGATAAAAAGTCAAACAGCAGTTTTGGGTAGATGTTAGTGCTGAGAAACACAGAGTTCAGTAACAACGCTGCAATAAAAATGTACATCGGCTCATGGAGGTCTTGGTGTTTCCAGATCAAATACACAATAACAGAATTACTGCAAATAATAAGAACATATACTGTTAAAAAACTCATAAAATAAAGGTATTTGTATTTCTCCACCTCCACGTGACCACCTAGAACTAAATATGTAATATTTAATTCTTCCTCCATTATAATGTTTTTGATTATTTGAACAAAAATGTAATAGCAATATGAGCATAGAAATTTAAAGAGGTTTCAGACTGCTATAACTTTTACAACACACACAGTATTGTCTTACTCATTCCCAATTACCTGTCATCTACAAATCCTGCAAAGAGAACTGTGCATGAGTCTGAACATGTGAAATGTATGTCAACTATTTTATTTGTCAAAGTACTTTACCCTCCGTGGAGCTCATTAACATTTCAGCCAGAGTGACCAGCATGTAAACAACTTTATGTAACTCTGGAGGGCTGAACCCAAAAAATGCTATTTGACTTTGGTGACCTGTTACATTTGCAGAATATTTACAATTCACAAATGGTAATTGGTAAATGGTCTGCACTTACAGCACTAATACTCCTAATTAGCTCTCTGAGTTATATCTTTTGTTATTATTTCATATGTGGTTCTGTTAAACATCAGTAAAGTTTCTTATACAACTATACAGCGGCCACATTTTCAGAAAAACACTGTGGAGGTCTGTGCTAAGGGGGCCCCAGTGTTTTGTCTAAAGCTGTAACCTTTTTCCAAAGGGCTCCTCACTATTACATTAGCATTGCATTCACTCCCACCACAACTTGTAGTGCCATTATATTGGACCTGGTTGGGTATTGTAGCCCACATGGCAAACAGTTGGTGTAATCCAGGTAGAGGAGTCGTAACTCTATCTAGATAAAGCTCTTGTTGACTCGTGATTTATAGTGCCAGGCATCCCTAGGCCATTTTGTGTGGCATTTAGTTGTTGGCTTTTCTGTAGTTGCAGGCTTTACTCTGGGTGATGTTTCTGGCTCTCTGGTCATTGGTGACTATCAGAAACTTGTGCTTTGAGCCTCTGGTGTTGTTCCCAACTCCCCTCTGAGCTGTGCTAATGCACTGGACAATGTGGGCTTGTAACTTGGCAGCTTTGATGCCTGATAGAACTTCCATTCTGCGGAGAGGCCAGTTTTGAGTCTGCAGTTGGATGCTGATTTGTTCTTGTAGTGTCTTTTTTTCTTAGTATGTGCACTATCAATCATTGGTCAATAAATCTAGTTTTATTGTCCTGACAGAACAGCTTCTTGAGGTGTTTAGAAATTTCTTTCATTTTAAGTCCATATATCATTGGATTAAAAAGAGGATTATATACAACTAACTGTAAACTCAGGATTAAACGAGCAGTTTTTGGAAACTCATATTCCAGCCTAACTGCAATAACCTCAAATGCAAACAAACAGAAAAAGTTGATCAGAACCAGCAGGTGAGGTAAACAGGTCTGTGCAGCTTTTTTCCTCACTTCTCCACAGCTGGTGTAACATATCATGAGTATCCTAGTGTAGGTGAAAACAATGAAGATCACAGGAAGAATAACAGTGTTTGACAAAATGAACACTCCAAAAACTGATATTGCTTTTGATGCGACAGAAAAGTTTGTAAATTGTGTTGTTACAAAAAATGACTTTCAGAGTGAAGCTGCAGAGCTTTTGATTAGCGCTCAGTGTTGCTAATCCTACTTGCTGACAAGCAGGCAGAAGCCACGCTACAGCCAGGAAGAGACTCACAGTTCTTTTTCTCATGATGGTTGGATAATACAGAGGTTTACATATAGACACATATCTGTCATAGGCCATGGCTGCTAACAGTAAGAACTCTGTACTGCCTAAAGCATAAAATAGAGAATATTGAACAAGACAGGCTTGATGTGATACAACCTGTTTTTCAGATAAAAAGTCGATCAACAGCTTTGGGTAGATGTTAGTGCTGAGAAACACAGAGTTCAGTAACAAAGCTGCAATGAAAACATACATAGGTTCATGGAGGTCTTGGTGTTTCCAGATCAAATACACAATAGTAGAATTACTGCAGATAATAAGAACATATACTGTTAAAAAACTCATAAAATAAAGGTATCTATATTTGTGAAGTTCCACATGACCATCGAGAACTAAATATGTAACATTCAATTCTTCCTCCATTATGATTGTGAAATGCTATTACTGTTTTTAAACAGGCAGAAAATGTAAAAGTAGTATGTGAATATAGATTCAAAGACAGGTCTCACTTTGAAATAAATTCTCTCCTACAGTATATTGACTTACTCATTCTCAGCTACCGGTCATCTACAAAACCTGCAGAGAACTGGGCAGGCGTTGAAACGTTTACTTTATTACTACTTCCCTCTCCATGGAATTCATTAAACGTTCCACCATGAGAAACTAGAACAAAAACAACTTGATCAAACTCTGGAAGCTTAAATCCATGGACCTTGTTTGAGGTTTATGACCTGCTATATTTTTTCAGTGTGCTGCTCTCATTTACCTTCATGAATTGTAACATATCCAAACATATCTTACTTCTCCCAAACTGGCTAGTACTGCAGTGAACTCATTCTGCCATAATCGTGCGCGTGGTTGATCACTGGAATAAGCCTGGGATGCAGAAGTTTGCAGGATTCCAGCACTATGGGGATTCTGCAGCGATACCTTCATAGGATCAGGGCGGCAGCAGACCTTTTGAGCAAGGTGCTCACATAACAGGATCAACAACAGTAGAAACGTTTCCTCTTTAATGTCCATCTGAGTTTTCACTGTGACGATTGATTATTTTACAGAATAAATGCTGTGATTGATCAGAAAAGCGGATTTTATTCTAAACATGACTGTTACAAGATAGATTACTTTATTAGTGCATTCACAGTAAGAGGCCTTTGGATGAAAATACGCAGCTCTTGGCGCAGTATTTGTCAAGATAGTGCCCTGAGCCCACCTTGTAACCCTTAATACTAAGCTACTTAATGAAGCAAAATATGGTCAGATGCACCACAAAACAGTTTATGTATCAATGTATTACCTGTATTTTTGCACAGAATATCTTTTATTATCTTTAATAATATCTTTTATTACAAATCACAATCAGATTTAATGGGCATGATGGAGTACAATGACGTCTTGACCTTCTGAAGTCACGTTGTCCCTGTCCCCTGGAGACTTCAACCCCATTAGCTCACGTCAATATTTTCCACATAGTCATCCGTGCGTTCAGCCGTTTAAGGTGGAGGCAGTGATGCAGAAGGTGGTAGGTTCGATTCCCAGCTGTGGCACCCAGCCCATCCCCCATACCAGATCTCTCATGAGTAAGACACCCAGCGCTAGCTCCCCGGGCGCAGCCTGTAGCTGCTCACTGCTCCCCCCAGGGGGATGGGTTAAATGCAGAGAACACATTTCACTGCATGTTGTACACTGTGCAACTATGTATGTGACAAATAAAATTGGAATTTATTTATGGTAAAGAGGCCAAGTAAAAACTCACTGTAACTGGTGCTAGTCCTTTGTAGTAGCAAGAACGTCTTCTTCTGTTCTGTTTTTCTAGTCTAGAAAACTACTACACGTAAATCATGATTAACTTAGATCCAGCATTTCACAGCCACATAACAAACCTTACAGTTGCCTATAAACCACATTGTTATGGACAATTATTTGGACGTCCTCAGCACAATTCAGTCTAACTAAGACATATGAAATAATCACATAAATAATTCAACATTGCCCCACAGGTTGAGTTGCTACAGTTACAGCCTGGAAAAGATTAGACTACCTAACTACTAACAGTTTATCAAGGTGTCTTTTTGGATTATTAACACTCATGTGCAGATTTCCAATGCATTACAGATTGCGGCATCATTCACATCACGTGTGACTGAACACAGGCTTCTCACTAGCTTCTAGGATGTGACACTCATGATCATATTGGTTTTTAACGACTGAACTATCAAATATTTCGAAGGCTTCATATCAGAGGATTCTCTGAAACCATAAACACCGATGTGGCCCCTTTGAGCCTGAGCAAATCACCCTACATCTGTGCATTAGTTCAGTTTGTCTGGACAGAACAATCGCTTGAGGTGTTTAAAAATTTCTTTCATTCTTAGTCCATATATCAGTGGATTAAAAAGAGGATTATACAAAACTAACTGCAGAGTCATGATTAAACGAGCAGTTTTGGGAAATTCCGATTCTAGCCTAACTGTAATAAACTCATACGTTATCAAACAAAAGTAGTTGATTAAAACCAGCAGGTGAGGTAAACAGGTCTGTGCTGCTTTTCTCCTCACTTCTCCACAGCTGTGATAACATATTATAAGTATCCTGATGTATGAGAAAATGATAAAGAACAGAGGAAACACAACAGCATTTAACAGAGTGAACACTCCAAAAAGTGATATTGCTCTTGAAGCGACACAGAAAAGTTTGTAAATTGTGTTATTGCAAAAAATGACTTTCAGATTGGAGCTACAGAGCTTTTGACTGGAACTCATTGTAGCTAATCCTGCAAACTGACATGCCGGCAAGAGCCAAGCTAGAACCACAAACCCAACGATGAGTCTTGATTTCATGATGGTCGGATACTGCAGAGGTTTGCATATAGACACATACCTGTCATAGGCCATGGCTGCTAACAGTAAGAACTCTGAACAGACTAAAGTGTAAAACATAAAGTATTGGACTAAACAGGCTTTATAAGATATGATCTGTTTTTCAGATAAGAAGTCAAACAGCAGCTTTGGGTAGATGTTAGTGCTGAGAAACACAGAGTTCAGCAACAAAGCTGCAATGAAAATGTACATGGGCTCATGGAGGTCTTGGTGTTTCCAGATCAAATACACAATCACAGAATTACTGCAGAGTATGAGGATATATGCAATAAAAACAATCATAAAATAAAGGTATCTGTATCCCCAGAGTTCCACGTGACCATCAAGAAATAAATATGTTACATTTATTTCTTCCTTCATTATGAAAGTTACAAATTCAAACAAGCATAATATAAACCTGGCATTTGTGGATAATTATATATTTATGTATATTATATTTACAGTAGTCTGACCTTGAAATTTACAAAGTAAAGATTCATCTCCACATCCTGCAAAGTAAACAGTTTGAGCCTGTAGAGTGTTTTTAAGACTCCTCCAACCTCCATGGAACTCATTAAACTTTCTTCAATGGATGACAAATTAACTGCAAACACTGGGGGCTTATGATGGGCAAATTATTCATTAGAAATGACTATTCTCACTTAGCTTTCTGCTCAACATCTATTACTTTTTAATTTGTGAGTAGAGCAATGATTTCATCTGGCAAAAGATTTATCACATTAAAACATTCTGCTAGTGGCTGAATGACATCTTCATCTTTGGCTCATATATTTAGTAAGGTTAAGCTGTATAGTCAATAAATGACCGTGTATATTATGTCTAAGGCTTTAAGTCCCTCGTTAGGGCTGACGGTCGGAGCTAGGCTAAGCTACACCGGCTTCAGGAAGTCTGAACCTGCAACAATAGCCCGGCGTGTGATGAACAGCCAGATAGTAGTTGCATTTCTGTGCTCGCCATCCCGGTACTTTCTACCATCTACACATGCCATGATCGAAAGGCTTCATTACGCGTCATGCTGTTGGGCTTGTTCAAGATGAACTGTGGCTGGAAAAGAGACGAGAGCAGACGGCATCAGCAGGAGGAGAGTCTGAAAGACTCAAGCTTCTTTTTTTACCGAATCCTCACATCCTGTCAGATCAGCTACAGGCTAAATAAAATAGTATTTTATACTAACTGTTGTTTGTTGTGAAAATGCTACAGAAGACGGTGTGTTTATGGTTTAACTTCCATATTTCACATGAAATGAGGGGGAATTGGGAAGAAAAGCTGTCATCATGCCAGTTTGATGATTAAACACCTAAGAGAGACATTTGATTATTGATCTGTCTCATAATTAGACTGTCACGACTTAAAATGATGTGCAGATGTTATTTTAGTGATCTGAAAGTAATCTGTGACTTCATATTTAAGACACAATCATCTTTCTCCGACCAATCACAGCCTTTATTCAGTAATAGAATCGATCTAATCAGTGAAAACCAAAATATTTCAGAGGAAATAAAAGAGGAAACGTTTCTACTAAACATCCTGTTGTGGATGTTCAGAAGAAATCATTAAAAATGTTTATGATGAAAGGCCCGGCCTCACTCACACTCTGTCTCTAGCGGCCCCCTTTTAAATTGAGTTTGAGACCCCGGCTCTATCACCATGACATTACTTTACACAGCTCACGCACATATCTCCTCATTCTTACGGCCCAATATCTGCAACACAAATATATATTTTATATATTATATCATATTTTTATGGCAGAACAACTTAAGCAGATGTTTATAAATTCCTTTCATTTTTAATCCATATATCAGTGGATTGAAAAGAGGATTATACAAAACTAACTGTAAACTCATGATTAAACGAGCAGTTTTTGGGAAATCATACTCCAGCCGAACTGTAATGACATCATATGTAAACAAACAAAAATAATTGATTAAGACAATCAGGTGCGGTAAACAGGTCTGTGCAGCTTTTCTCCTCACTTCCACGCTGCTGCGGTGACATATCGTGAGTATCCTGCTGTATGAAATGACAATGAAGATCACAGGAAGAACAACCGTGTTTACCAAAATGACCAAACCAAAAACAGTTATTGCTTTTGAAGCCACACAGAAAAGTTTGTAAATTGTGTTATTACAAAATGTGACTTTCAGACTGAAGCTACAGAGCTTTTGTATAGAAGTCATTATTGCTAATCCTACAAGCTGACATGCGGGCAGAAGCCACGCTGCAGCCAGACAGATACCAACAGTCGTCTTCCTCATGATGGTCGGATGCTGCAGAGGTTTACATATAGACACATACCTGTCATAGGACATGGCTGCTAACAGTAAGAACTCTGAACAGCCTAAAGTATAAAACATATAATACTGAACAACACAGGCTTGATAAGATATGATCTGTTTTTCAGATAAGAAGTCAAACAGCAGCTTTGGGTAGATGTTAGTGCTGAGAAACACAGAGTTCAGCAACAAAGCTGCAATAAAAATGTACATGGGCTCATGGAGGTCTTGGTGTTTCCAGATCAAATACACAATAGTAGAATTACTGCAAGTTATAAGAACATATACTGTTAAAAAACTCATAAAATAAAGGTATTTGTATTTCTGCACTTCCACATGCCCATCGAGAATTATATATGTCACATTCTGTTCTTCATCCATTATGGTTAAATGTCAGATCTTGTTACGTAAACAGGTGTAAATTTTGGGGATACTATTCAGTAGAAGAGGTTTCACTTCGACGATTTCATCATGTTTCCCTTTTAGATCTTACTCATTCAGTTATCCCACTTACTCACTCCTACTACTCCTGAACTACTCACTTAGAATATGCCTGCCTCAAGGTGTAGTAAAGACAAATGTTGAATGTTTTTCATCACACATCTCATTAAACGTCCCTCTGTCCATTGTTATCAAACTCTGGAGGTTTGAATCCAGAGGCACTGTTTGGGGCTCATGACTTAATATGTTTTAATGACATTTTTGGATATTAGAAAAATGTACTAAATCATCTAGAATGCAGTGAACACAGAGATTCAAAACCAAAAAAAGAATGTAGTCTCTCAACATCAATCACTTACACTGTGATACATTAAGTAACACAGAACATAGAGCCTTTTATATCAGATGACCATGTTTTTAGGAAAGAAACACTGATACATGCAATTTGAACAAAACTCATGTTTTCTTGCTGCTTTTTTGCAATAACTGAACCAGGTTGTGTTTTACAGACTTTACTGCAGCATCCTTCATAATCTGTGATGTATAGATGACTATTACTTTTTATTGATTCAAGTAAAGGAACATTGTAAGATGAAATGCATGTTCACTTTGCTTAAACAGCTCAGTCTTGATTTCTATAGTGTGAAACTGCGTTTCCCATTTGGCCAACGTCGCCGCCAGCACTACAAATAAGCTACACTTCCAGATTATCATTAAAAGAGGCAGAGGAGCAGCTAACATATGGCGGGATGCGCTGGGATTTGATCCAGCTATCCTTAGATCTATCCCAGCCTGATGCTTTTCTCTTTTTTAATTTAGTTTAGATAAACTAAAAATCTTGTTGAGCTACCAGGCCACCGCCAACATGTTTTTACCAATTAGTTTTTTTTAGAAAAAGATTCAAAATGTTGTTTTTAAATTGATGAGCCATCTCCTTTAACTGTTCCTTTCCTCTAAAATTATGACAAAATGACTTGTTGACTGAAAAGAACGGAAATAAGGTGCTGACATTACAGAATGAGAGTGTGATAAATGACACTAAAATGAGTATTTGACACTGTAAAAAATAATGTTGCAATAAAATAAATGTTGCTTCTAAACTTTTACATATGCAAAACTCTAAAAACCACCAAAGCCCCAACTCCCTACTATTTGTAACATGTAAATATTGAAATACTCCACATACATAACCTGGCATTGAAAGGGTTGAAACTGTGAAAAGAACTGTTGGAAATGTTTGGTAGATGAGCGGGGGAGAAGTTGTTTAGGTGCCTGTACACTTTTGGCCACGACGGTGATGAACGAAGGATTTTTCGAGGGGAGCATGAGGGTTAGGTTGTCTGCAGTGACTATAAAGAAATGTAGAGCTGGTTGCAAACTCAGCAAAAGAGCACTAACACGTGTCCACACCTTCAGGCCTCTAGAGTTTAACAAAGTTGTTGGCATGTACTACTGAAAGGTCTAATGAGATCCAAGGAGAGTGAAGCAGTGTGATAAAAACATTTCTCATACTCTGCTATTGTCATTTGGAGGTAAACACGTAAGGTGAGATTGCTATGAAATAATTATCAAACTTGGAACAGGAGAAACTGTGCTGCAGTCTTAAAAGCCATTTTTTAGTTTTATTCTATTTTCAATTTTCATAACTGCTATTTCATACTATTTTCGTAATGGAGGAGGAATTAAATATGACATATTTAACTCTTGATGGTCACGTGGAACTTCACAAGTACAGATATCTTTGTTTTGTTATTGTTTTCATTGTGTACATCCTCATACTCTGCAGTAATTCTACTATTGTGTATTTGATCTGGAAACACAGAGACCTCCATGAGCCCATGTACATTTTCATTGCAGCTTTGTTACTGAACTCTGTTCTTTTCAGCACCAACATCTACCCCAAACTGCTGATTGACTTTTTATCTGAAAAGCAGATCATATCAGTCTCAGCTTGTTTGTTTCAGTTTGTTTCTTTATATTCATTAATCGATTCAGAGTTCTATCTGTTAGCAGCCATGGCCTATGACAGATATGTGGCTATATGTAAACCTCTGCAACATCCAAATATAATGACAAGAAAAACTGTCAGTATCTTTCTGGCTTTAGCGTGGATTCTGCCTGTGGTACAGTTTGCTGTATTAGCAATATTAAGGACCAATCAGAAGTTATGTAGCTTTACCCTTAAAGTCTTTTTTTGCAACAACTCAATTTACAAACTTTTCTGTGTGACCTCAGCAGCTGTATCATTTTATGGTGTGTTCCTTTTGCTAAGCCTTGCTGTTTGTCCTGTGCTCTTCATACTTTTTACATATGCAAGGATCCTTAAAATATGTTATCGGAGTTGTGGAGAAGTGAGGAGAAAAGCTGCACAGACCTGTTTACCTCACCTGCTGGTTTTATTCAACATGTTTTTTTTGTCAACATATGATGTTATTACAGTTCGGCTGGAATCTGATATTCCAACAACCGCCCGTTTGATAATGACTTTACAATTAGTTTTGTATCATCCTCTTTTTAATCCCGTCATGTACGGACTAAAAATGAAAGAAATCTCTAAACACCTGAAGAAGTTGTTTAGTCAGTTTACTTAAAACTGTAAAGATGTGATTTCTCTGATATGAACAATATATTTTTAATCCTTATCTTTAATCTTTTAGGAGCATTAAAAGATCAATGTTATACGATTACTGCAAGATCTAAAATTTCTGTAGTGTGACTCACATATTACATATACATATCTACATATAACCCATTCCCAATATTTCATTCAGCTAGAATGTAATTGTAAAAACCAAGGCCTAGCAGTAATATGCACGTCAGTCAGCCAGCCAGGTCACGAGAGGCGAATTATTATGTCAAAGTAGAATATGTACAACATTAATGGTAAAATGTCCCATATGCATAAAACTGCAAATGTAGTGAATTCATATAAATTATAATTGTTTTATGAAAAGTTGACTGTGCTGTTAGTGAAGCTATTTTTGATAATAGTCTAGCTGTTTAGGAACAGAAATACATTTTTAAAGCTTGCTGAATGTATTTATCTTGCTTGTACACCTTTTTTTGTTTTTAAAATGTTTGGCTCTCTGTTTGAACTTTTTTTTACACAGAATATTAACAATAACAATATGGATGCGATCCAGTCACTTACACCGCTTGCCAAGTTGGTTGAGGAGTTTGTAGTAATGTGTGAAGTGACAAATATGAAAGAAATGATGTTATACTCCTCCACAGCACTGTGTTCAAGTACAAACAGGGTCTAACACTCACCCTGCAATAATCCTCCCTAACCCTAACCTAGATAGAGTCGCCTGTTTGCCTGCATCCCATTCCTTCACCACCAACACCACACCACTTGTATATCTTGATGTGTCTCTTTCATTAATAAAGTTGTGTGATCTGTGTCATGTTTGTGATTATTTATATATTTAAGAAAGAGCCAATCTATTTATAATCATAATATTTATCTTTTTTGCAGCCACACAGAAGGTATTTTCAATAAACCACTGAAAAAGTATGAAATAACATCAAGATATAAGTATGCTACACTTCAAAACAAATTGTGTGCCTAGTTTTATATTACACCCCTACACACACGTAATAACTATATCTCTACTAAACACTAAATCAGATGTTTAAAGATTCGTAAACGACATGAGGACGGTCGACAAGAAAAGGTTTCAGATTTGACCACTTTGGAAATAAGTGGCTTTTTTTTTATTACGTTTTTTTTAAATCACTACACTTGTGTTGATTTTTTATTTTTAAAATTTAGGTGGTTTAATGCTGAAGGTTGCCGATGTCTAGTCTATAATAGAGCCGCACCATCTGAAGACTCAAGACTCAAGAGATATTTATTGTCATTATGCGTTACACACAACGAAATTTAGTTCGGTGGCTCTCGGCTTCGGAAAAGAAATCAAAAAGCACATGCACACAAAACAACAAAGGAATAAATAAAAAGAAGACACAATTACTGCAAAAAAGTGACAAGTGACAAGTGACAAAAATTTTGTGCTAACTATTAGCAATTTAACGGAACTAATGACAATGTTTGTTTTGTGCTAAATATTAGCAATTAATGGAAAAGTGGTTCGGATCATCTCTTCTGATCAGCCCCACAGTTTACCAATTATCTTTATAGCCCACGTCCTAAACAGCCAAGAGTTATATGATGACATGGCACTGTACGTGTGGTCACTGGTCAGATTGGCAAGGGGTCCATAGTAACATAAACTAGAAAGTTCCTGGGGAAACTTTGAAGGTGCCTGCCGCCGAGCGTCGCTGAACCTTAGACCCATCTCCCCGAC
>JAUMTR010277822.1:0-13454 GCA_032270685.1 Microctenopoma stevenorrisi | reverse complement strand
TCGAGGCAGATGGCCGCCCACCCAGAGTCTGGTTCTGCTGGAGGTTTCTTCCTCCTAAAGGGAGTTTTTCCTCTCCATTGTGGCTCAAGTGGGACTGTTGGGTTTTCTCTGTATAGTGATATATTGTGTAAGGTCTTAAACCTTACACAACAGTAAAGTGCCTTGAGATAACTTTTGTTGTAAAATGGCGCTATATAAATAAAATTGAATTGAATTGGTTTGTGCTTAGATGGCTACGGAAACACAACAGTTATTGACACCTACTCATAATCAAAAACACCCACCAACTTTTCAGTCTTAGTTTGTGGACATGAAGCAGAACTTGCTCGCTGTGTTTGGACCAGGACCAGAGAATTCACACCACTTCAGATTCTTAGCAACACAACTTTAATGTTGAAATCACCTTTATTTTTAATAACACATGTAGGAACATAGAGATTCTGATTGTCTAAAAACATCACATTAAGTGCTTTCTCTTTCAGAAGGAAACCTCGAATACTGGATTGATTCGACTGCGTGAACGATCAGGACGCTGGTAGTGGACATTAGGTCAGATCTGTGTTGTTGATGATTGGATCTCCGGTGACGTCAGGGATCATGTAGGTATGCGACCGCGGAGGTACTCCAGCACTGCATCTGTCCCTTTGGTCAGGATGGCTGCTCTGGGTGTGCGGAAAGGATTTCCCTCCAGACCGAGACACCTGAGGAACAACACAGTGTTCATGTGTGATTCTTACACACACCTACCTAAGAGGAAGACTGATGTAGGTAGAAGGCAGAGTGGACAAACACTGGTTCATGATCATGATGTGACTCCTACATCACACACTGACAGAGGGGACAGCGCGTGTTGGTCTGTACCGACAGTGTGCAGGTGTGTTCAGGGCCGGTTCTGGGTCTGGGGGCCTATGCAAGACTATTTTGAAGGGCCCTGTTTTTAATCAATGCAGCAAATTTTAAGCCTTTGATCATCAGTTGCGATGCATCACACTAGGTTTTATAAAGTTGGAATTAAAAACAATAAGACTAAGTGATAGAGGTAATAAACAGTGGATCTGCCCAAACCCCTTTTTGAAGATCCTGTGGATGTGATTGTAAAAATTCTCGTTTTAAAATGTCAATGAAGCCACTTAGGAATGAAAAAAAACCCAATACAAGCTTGACCTCCCTGGATGCGAACCCTGGACTCCCACACGATGAAGCATCTAGCTAAGTGCAAACCATAGTTAATACTCTGGTGCAGTTCTATGAAATAATATCAAGGGCACTTGCAAATAGTTTGTAGAAGTTCCGTTCAACATTCAAGAGCAAATATTACATTTAGTTTGACCACTACAATGGTAGACTGGTGGTCCCCCCGTGGCCGCAGGCCTCTATGCATCTGGGTGCGATTCCTACCTGAGGTTGGTACACAGGCCCAGCTCGGGGGGGATGTTAAGGAGGTCATTGTTTGACAGATCCAGCGTTGACAGATGATCCAACTTCAACAGACGATTGGGATCCACTGCCCCTACCTGGTTGTTACCAAGCAACACAGTCTCCAAGGTAACGATGTGATAGAGGACTTCAGGGAAGGACTTGAACCTGTGTTTGTTAGGTGAAATGTTTGGTGCTTTCATGAACTTCACTTTTACTACAACAGATTCTAGCGACAAACATTTGATTTAGAGTCGAACTGGTCCTGACACCGTGTTACCTGTTACAACTGAGGATAATGGAACATAACTTGGTGAGGTTCTTCATTTCACATGGTAAATCATCCAGCTGGTTATTTCTGAAAGAGATGAGACAGAAAACTTCACTTACAAAGGTCAAAGGTCATGCAGAGATGCAGACTTGAGTCTCTGAAAAAAAGCTAATTCCTGTGTTTATGTCATACAGCGTCAGGTTTGTCAGAAAGCAGCAGAGCACGTGCACCATGGTGCAGCACACACAACCACCTTCATTTACCCTGATGAACTCAGACTAACTAACATGTCTGATGCTGTATGTGTAGAAAGCAGTGAGGGTGGAGCAATAATTACTTTGAATAACTCAGAAATAGTAACACAGTTTTTAGAATTTTAAGTTGTCAAATGTGCATTAGAGGCAGCATCATAGCTTTATTATTATTAAACATAGGACTGAGGTTGGTGGTGGACAGATGGACATTTTTGTACATTCTCTATGTGAAGACTGAGCTCCTATGAGCCACACTGGACTCTGTGCAGCACTACCTGACAACCACAAAGATGTATAAACAGCCGTCTGTACAACAGCAACATAAGTCATGCGTGTGTGTGTGTGTGTGTGTGTGTGTGTGTGTACCTCAGATCAATGTGTTTCAGTTGAAGTAACTTGCAGATGCCAGGAGAACAGTTGGTCAGCCGATTGAATCCTAGATTGATATCCGACAATGAGGCGTGGAACTCCACCAGTCTACACACAAACACACACACACACACTTTTAGAAATATAAAATATCACCGACATGTTGTGTCAAACCTGAAGGGATGCCCTAATATCAACCTTCACATTGACCTCACTATGGTCGTCTTCGTACCTGGAAGGTATGGACGTCAGCTGGTTCTTGCTGAAGTTAGCAGTGGTCACACACTGACCTGCTGCAGCATCAAACAGCTCCTCTGGAACACGATCAGCCTGCTTCTCACTAGAAACAAACACACGTGCTGTTTGTCACGTCACTCCAGTTCCTCACGTTTGCAGCTTTAAGCTCTCAGCGAGTAGTGACATCAAACTAAGCATCTTTAAATTACAACTTTATTTTTGCAGTTTGAGTTTTGTTTCTGTTAAAACCCGTCATGACAATACTGCTCTTACCAAACAAAATCCATAAGTGCCAACAGTTTTTAACCCCTGAGGCACCTTGGGGCCAAAACGTGTAGATTCTGCTTATTTTATTTTTGATTCTCAATATCTCAGTTAGTTTTAAGGCTGATGGTATGAAATCTGGCCAGGATGTGTTTTTTTATTATCCTTTATAAAATACCACTGCAATCACACTTTTCCCATAAATACCTAATAAATTGAAGCCTCTAGCTTCAAAATGTCATTTATAGAAAATAATATATATATACTTTAATAAAATATAGGAGGTTCATAGGACAAAAGGTTATAAAAACATGAAAGACCTAAATAAAACGATATCTATGCTTAGGTATGAAATTGTTTAAATATCTGATTCAGTGATAGTGAAATGTTTTCTTTTGTGTTTTTACAACACGTTTATGAGAGAACCCGATTAGTGTCCATAGGGTAAAGAATATCAAGTCACTTTGATGGTGTCCCGAGGGTTAAACAGTTAAAACATTTGAATTAAGTTTGAATTAAATAAAATTTTTCCATCTTGTGATTCAGTGTTAAACTTTACAACAAACATATTCAACATAAGATGAGTCTGATTCTTATTAAAGACCAGAAATGTTCCTAAAACTCATTGTGTGAAATATTTAATCATCTTTCTCTGACATAAAGACTTTAAGTCAACACACGTAAGCAGATTTGTTGACCTAATGTCAGGAAACGGATTCACCCAGAACACTAACAGGAATTGATTCTTCTGTGGAGTAGGAACGTTTTCACCAACCTGAATTCCAGTAACTTGAGAGTTCTAATGTTATGTTCATTGAACCTGGCCTGGCTGGGTAACGTCATAGCTGTGTGAGGCTCATCTGCTTCTTCAGGCTTCTCTGCAAAAAACACACACACACATTCAACAGTCCATTCACTGGCTACTTTGAAAGTGACAAAGTAAACTATACCTTGAACTCTTCCTCTTAAATATTTCAGAAGCTCATTGGTTCCTTTCTATTTTGAAGACAGACACAAAACACAAGAGCAGTTAAAAAAATACCAGGAATTAATTTGAGGATAAAACGATAAACGTTTCACTGAAATGTTATAAAGTAAGAAACTTTATCTATTTGTCTTTTCTCAGTTTAGTTTCACATCCACTAAACGGAGCACAACGTAGCAGAGCTGCTTCTCATGGAAAGCACATGTGATCCTCACACCTTCAGTAGCAGGTGAAACAGCTGATTTTCTGAAGTTTGTCAGCAAAAGTGGAGCAATGCGGCGCAGTGAAAGAGACCAGAATCAGGTTGTGCATTCACAGATGTTACAGTTTATTACTTCAAATATAATATAGAAACCTTTAATTTAATGTCATTTGTCAAGAACTGTTTTTAAATTTTCAAATATTATATATTATTGTCCAAGGGAGATAATACTGAAACCTTTTAGCGCTTTCTCATATTGTACCTTTAATTTCAAAGGACTTTAAAAATAAAATGATGCAACAATAAGTATCTGTGAAGGTTCTCAGTCATCCAGGTCATGGTTATCTCAAAAAGGTTTATCCAATAGCAACTGGACTTAGTAGGTTTCTTGACGACTTTTCGCCCTTCTATCCAGAGGGCTTTCTCAAGTCAGACTTGAGATAAATTGAGAAATTGAGGATAAACCTTTTTGAGATGCAACAATAAGGTATCGCTGTGATGAACTTTGCGTTATAGTGTAGTAATACTGTGATCACAGGTACTGCAGTATCTTCCTACCGGGTGTGTTTGTGTCACCTACAGTAAGCAAGTCTCTCCTGATTCCTCGGAGAGGGTTTCCCTCCAACAGTAGCACCTTCAGATTAGGCAGGAGGCTGAGGGACGCCGGCAGACTGACGAGACAGACCACAACGTCACACATCTACTGCAGCTGGTAGCTCTGACTAGCACAGGGGGCCTAGAAACATGCTCTCAGTACATGCAGTGCACGATGCAGGTGTTGATGGTGCACAACAGCTGCTCATATCTGGTTAACGGAATCACATGCTGAGTTTATCTTCTATGGTGTCATGGCGTCGGTGACCTACGTGGTGATGTCGTTGTTGGTGAGGTCAAGGCGGGCGAGTGTGCTTAGTAGGGTGATCTGTTCAGGGAGCGTTTGGATCTTGTTGTCTCTGAGCTCCAGAAGAGAGATGGCCGTCAGGCAGGCCAGCTGTTCTGTATCCAACTGCTCGATCTGGTTGTTCCCAACGTACAACTCCTACGACCACACATTGAGAACATAATGTGGTAGGGATCGCCAATAATCATCACAACAGCATGCTTGTCAAACTGCATGAGCACTTTTAATAAAGCAAATGATCCAAAGCTAATTTTCTGCTCTTGCTCACTCTCAGCTTTACACCTGGGGAAACCCATGTTGCTAGGCGTACCTTGAGTGCGGGTGCAGAGAGCCGTGGGAGGAGGCGGAGTTTGTTGTGTCTAAGGTAGAGCTGCTCCAGAGCGACCATCTCTGATAGGCTGGCAGGAACGACAGTCAGCTGGTTGTTGCTGCAATCCAGCACCTTAAGATCTGTCAGGTCAAACATGTTGTCTGCTCAAACACAGACGTGTTTCAGGGGCTTCACAATAATTATGACCACGTTGTGCCATATTAATATCTTGAAAATGTTTTTTCTATTTGTCTGCGGAGATGTATCACAAATTTATGATATTTGTGAAAATCCTAAAAGCTAAATAAAAGCTTTTCTATGTTTCCTGTATTTGACGTATTATCAGGTCTTATTCTGAGGAAATGACACACAGGCGGCTGGTCCTACTTGTGAGCTGGTTCAGGGTGTCAGGCAGACAGCTGAGCTGGTTGTGACAAAGGTTGAGTTTCTGTAGACCTTTGAGACAGCCCAGGCTAGAAGGCAGGTTCTTTAGATGGTTGTTGGCTAAATCCTTCACACACAAAAGGCACCGCAGTCAGTAAATCCACACAGATAATAAAAGAGCGAGATCAGACACTAAGCTACACGCAGTGTTTTAGTTACCAGCTCGCTCAGGTTGTCCAGCTGCCCCAGTTCCACTGGCAGGTTCTCCAAGAGGTTCTGCTGGAGTGTGAGACTACAAAGGTTCTTCAGGTGACACACCTCCACTGGCAGTGATGTCAACTGGTTATGACTAGTCACACAGGAGAACAAACATTGGATTTCAGTTTATGTCAAGATGTTAACATATTTCTTATTTACAGTACTGTTAAAACACTTTCATCTGTGAACTGGCACCTGGGTTTAAATTGGGGAGTGGACTACTGAAGAAAACTCGCCTCCATAGTTTAAACTCAGTCCACAAAGGCAACGACTACTGTCCAATAGGAGATGAGTATCTCCGCCAAAGTCAGTTCCAGCTCTGTATCCGGACAGGACAGAGTCAGGGACCAAACCCAGACCCGCTCTGCCAGTTAGCGAGTACCGCTATAGATCGGGACATTTTATTATGTAAGAATATAGAAATCGCATAAAACTACCACCTCCAATACAACATATAGGAGAGGCTTGTTCTTTGGGTCAATTTACAGCTCAGACCAGGAAACTAAACCGGAACCTCACCATGATGCATCTGTTTTGTTTACAGTCGGTCGGAGGAGCAGCTTTTAGGCAATTTAGTTAATTCAGAAGCTAAATACTGAACTGTTTCGCAGAAGAAAGGATTAAAGATTGTGGACATAAACATGAAATAACTAACACAGGGAGAAACTGGTCTGAGAAGTCCTGGCTAAGTCTCTGCCTAAAGGTTTGTTTTTCCTGCCTCCTCTGTCAGCAGCAACACAAGTCTGGATTCAGACCAGTAACACAGATTTAGTACAGTTGTAATTTTTTTCCAAGTGTATTAGATGTACAGTGTGTGTGTGTGTGTGTGTGTGTGTGTGTGTGTGTACCTGAGTCGCAGCTGCTGGAGTTCCTGCAGTTCTCCCAATGCACTGGGTAAACTGCTCAGCTGGTTGTCATGAAGCTGTAAGTTAATAAATAACTTACTAGGAATAATAGTTCGATAAAAATCCACAAGTAATAAAACATATTATGTTAAATGTATGTTAAATAATAACTGAATGAGTTCTAAGTCAGCAAACAATTTCAATTTCACATTGTACATTTAGCAAAAACCAAATCACAGGGCCTCAACTTATCAATTATAAGTTTCTACTCATTTGAGGAAATCCGATTTTTGATTGATCAGTTTAGTTCTTATTTGCCAGTTATGTGTAAAGTTATAATAGACGTTGTGGTTAACTTGACACTTTGAACTTATTGTAAAATGCTTTGAAATGATTCTGTTGTGATTTGGTGCTATATAAACAAACTGAATTTAACACTGGTTGCAGGGGCACAATGTGACATCTGTAACTTAAGGGTTTTCTTAAACCATTTTGAGGCTAATAGTAGCTCCTATCAGATAAAGGTCTATCTATAACACATTGGCAGCACAGAAGATTACATGACTATAGTAGTATACGACTACTTTTTATACTTGCTTTTTAGGTTGCTCTGAGCAGCTTTGAAGAAAACTTTTTAGAGGAAAACTCCGGTAGTAAAATAAGTCGCTTATGTTGTTTCACTACCTTTAGAAAGATGAAGAAATTTAGCACCTTTCTCTAATCACACATGTGGGGAAATGTGTAATGTGTTGCTAAAGCCTGATCCCGGCCGTTAACTAAAACTAAATCACTGTGACAGAGTTCTGTGGCTTTGTTAGTTTAAGTTTGATACTTACATCCAGTACATTGAGTGCAGCCAGTAGCCTGATGTCATCAGACAGCAGTGTGAGCTGATTGGATGAGAGCATCAGCTTGGTGAGGTCCGTCTGCTCCCACCAGCGATCTGATGCGCCGAAGGACACGTTCTGGTGGGCCTCCTCTGGTGTGTCCGTGTTCAGACGGTACACGTTCTGAGGGACTGAGACGGGTGGTAATTAATAATCTTAACCCCGGCCTAGGGTGAGGGTGAGGGTTCCCCTACCCCCCTAACTTAACTGGCCAACATGTCTTCACAACAATGATACCAAACTACATTTGGGTAGGGATATGTACACACGCCCTTCAAGGGTTAAAGGATAAATAATTATTCTAGAAGTTTGATTATACATATAATTAAATTAAAATAGGTTTCAATAATAAGGGTATGCAAATATGCAAATTGTTCCAACATTGTTAATCATGATAGTCCCAGACTATTGAACGGTAATATAAATGTTATTTAACCATCTGAGACACACTCTGCACCTTTGTGAGTAGGAACAACAGTAGCACACGTAGCCGTAGAATAAACCTAAACGTCATGTTTGTTGTCACAGTTAAAGCCACTGGTTGAAGCTACAGTGAGGTGAAGCTAGCTAACACCTTTACCTTCTGTCAGCCCCCGGCCACTCAGGTTCAGCTGCCCGCTTTGCCTCGCAGCCTTCAGCACACCGTAAGGGATGACTGCCTCTTTCTTCTCTGTCCTGAAACCCGCCAGAGAGTCCACTTTACCCGCTGTTTTAAACCGAGACATCGTTTGATCCAGACGGATAACTTCAAATTCTACTTCTTCTTCTTCTATAACTTCTACTACTTCTTCATCTTCTTCTTCTTCGGTTTTTTCGGCGGGTTGGCAAACAACGGAATGGTGCATTACCGCCACCAACTGGTAAGGACTGTGGATCATGACCTTACTTGTACTGTATGTTTGTACTATAAATTCTAAGTTTCGTCTTTTCCAGATTACACCATCATCCACAAAAAGTGAAAGCTCCATCCCACTCTCAACTTCCCCAAACACATAATTTATTATTATAGAAGAGAATAACAAGGGATTTATAATGTTGCCTTGAGGAATCCGATTTTCGACAAGGAACTTCTGCGAAAAGCTCTTTCCTAGTCTAAATGGTCTGCACTTAAATGGTCTGCACTTATATAGCGCTTTTCTACGTAGACCTTACACTGTAAAGTGCCTTGAGATAACTTTTGTTGTGAAATGGCGCTATATAAATAAAATCGAATTGAATTGAATGTAATAGACTGGGACTCAATGCGCTTTACACTGCTTCTCATTCACTCATGCACACACACAAGCACACACACACTCATACACTGATGGCAGAGCTGCTATGCAGCTGAACTGATACCAGTATGCTTAATATGTAGTGAGAAACTATCAAACAACAAAAAGTCAAATGTTGTAGGACATTTCTAGATAAAACATGCAGCCTTCGCTCAAAAATATCATTAATATGTGTCACAACACACATTGGCGGTTGTGACACATATTAAGAAAGACAAAAAACAAAAAATAAACAACAATTTAGATGTTACAAGATCGCCGGCCTGGTAGCTCAGTGGTTTTAGCAGGATCTATGCCCAGCTGCGGCACCCAGCCTGTCAGCACCAGCCAGCTATCAGAACTACAGAAAGGTGCAATGAAAAGGGGTACTTAAGAAGTACAACAAACTGCTGTCCATAGCAATGCCTTGGCTACCTATCCAAAGAGGTACACCAGAGAGATATAGAAGACAGGAGATTAAACTGGACCTCCTCCATCAAACCATCCAAGGTGCATGAAGATAGACCCACCAAGGCCAGAGACTGAGCAATACTGGGAGAAAGAAGCGTCACATAACATCAATTCACAGTGGCTTGTGGATCTAAGAGAAGACCACAGCAACCTCCCTGAACAAGCCCTGACCAAATGCGGGACAGTCTTGATACTAAAGGATCCACAGAAGGACCAGTCCCATCCAACTACCGGCCCGTAACCTGCCTCTACACAACATGGAAGCTCCTTTCAGGCAGCGTAGCAGCTAAGATAAGTAGGCACAAGGATCAATACATGAGCGGGCCCCAGAGAGGAATTGGTAGAGAACAAAGTAGATAGTAGAAAAAACAAAGGTAGAAAGAAAGCCTCACACATGGATCCTAGAATCCTTGGAAGCTCCTTTCAGGCAGGGTCAACAGAGCTCTAGGAGCTTTCATCAGAAATTAATGGGGTGGTGGAAAACAACCGCCAAGGCCAACTTCAAGCCTATTGCACAGGTTACCTTCAAGTGTGGGATTTACCAAGGAGATGCCCCGTCCCTGCCGCTGCTTTTCAGCAACCACCAAATACCTGAGTAAGGCAAGTCCTGAGAAGTCAGCTGAATGGGAAGAACAAGATCAGATCAGAAGGTTAATACCTACGCCCTACCAGTAATCAGCATAGGATGATGTGCTTTTGGTGCTATATAAGGAACCTGAACTGTGTTGAAAACTGGAAATTAATCCTCTAGCTTTTTTGTCTATTGTTGTTAGTTTATCCCACTAGCTTATTTACAGAAAATCTAGCACACATTTGCTAATGAGGCTAGATAGTCTGCTATGCTACTAGCTAAAATAGCTTGTTAGCTAGCCACCGTGTCCAAACAGAAGTACAGTTTAAGTTATATTAAAACTACAATATATACTTTAAATTCACTATGAATAGTATGAATAGTATACTTTCTTAGTTTTTAAGAGTATACATTCACTCTGTTTTGTGTACTTAGTACAACTAACTCTTAGAGTTCTTTATTTGCAAAGATTATGTTCATAGTTGTTGTTCTTTTGAATCCTTGAAGTCCTACTTTTTATTAAGGTAACGTAGCATTTATTAATATTGTGTAAATATATACTTACACAGTGGATATTTCTGTGCGTTTGTAAATGTAATACATTCCACCCTATTGCAACTAACAAGCAATAACAATAAACAGCTGATGGAATAATGGGAAAGCTTGTATGTACATTTTATTTTTCTCATGCTCATGTTGCATGTAGCACAGAAGAATAGATAAGATTGCTGTGATAACCTCCTGGACTGTGTACTTTGACAACCATTATAGATAGGTGTGGGTGTGTGTGTTCAAACAGTCCATGTGAGCTAAAGCTCCAGTCCCGGTGTGTTGATTTGTGATATTCAGGATGGATTTGTCTCTTCTTGTCTTGTGTATGCTGCTATCTGCCATCAGCTGCTCAGCTGACAAGGGTAAGGCTTTTCTATTTTGTATTGTGTGTGTGTGTGTAGTCAGTATGACTTCTTCACTGTTTAAACACCTTTTTTTTATTGGGTAGCCTGGTGCCCTTCTGTATGTTTTTGTGCTCCAGAGACATGGACGTCAGGTTAACTGTTACTGTGTTACTCTAAATTGCCCATAGGTCAAATAAAACGCGCTTAGTTCCTTGTTTTTAGATTTTCTAAAATTAGATATCAAATGTCTCACAACCAAATCATTTTTATACAAAACCACATTTTCTATTGCCAATTGGATTTTTGGTGTAAGCTTGACAGTACAAACAACAGACCGACATAAATCACTTCCTGTATAATTATAGATAAATCCTTATCTCTTCCATAGTTGGACTTTAAGTCTGCTTAGAAACATGTGCAAAGAGGTGTGTGTGTGTATGAAGGGTGAAAAAAGGGATTCTGCTCCAATACGGTAGAAAATATTATTTAAGTAGCATTTCATTTAAGTGTGTGTGTGTGTGTGTGTGTGTTCAGGTGTGAAGACTGGCGGGCAAGCATCAGGATCTCAGTCTGTGACTCTCCAGCCCTGGTTGGTGGGACTGACAGCTGTAGTTGGTTTTCTCTTCATCGTCTTTATTGTCTTGATCACTTTCAGATTGCTCAGGAAGAACAGGTCAGCTTCACACAAGTCCACACACACACACACACACACACACACACACACACACACACACACACACACACACACACACCCCTACAGTCCCTGATACCTTAATATTCAAACTAGTTGGAGGATCTGAATCAGTGAGTAAGTGATACAAATGTGCAAGAAAATTAATAAGCATATATATTATTATTATTATAAATATTCCATGTATTTTCGTGCATTGTTACTTTAAACCAGGTCAGAGGTACACATGCGTATAACGGCTTATAACCTGTCTGCTTGGTGTTGCTTTGTTTTTTAGGAAAATGTCTTATTCGAAGACGCTAGAACTGGATGGAGGTCGTTTTCATCAAACCTCTATGTAGGAACTAATGAGCACCACTCTCCCAGCAAATCAAAGTTATCTATTCTTATGAAAATGTTGTCGTGTTGAATTGAATTAGCAAAGTCTGCTCTATTTACTGTAATAAATATGAGGTGTTCTGACATTATTTTTGTTTTGTTTATTTAGACAACAAAATAAATAAACAAATTGTTATCTGCATTGTTATTGCATCATTAAAATACAAAAATACAACCTAACCATGATAAATTAGGTCTCTGCACCGATCTCAGGGCTCAAACCTCAACCATCAGCCATATTTCAATGCACAACCGAAACACAGGCTTTCAGGGTGTGCAATTTAAACCGTGATATAACCTTAGAAAATCTAAAAACATAATCTGCTCATTGTTGTTCTTTTCTCGTTGCTTTCCTCCTTCCTCTGTTCAGACTGACACAGTTTCACGTGCCAAATTGAAGCTATTGTCACAAGCTTATGTGTCAACAGAAACATTTATAAAAAAGTTTGCTAATTTCTGTACTGGCTAAAATGTAATATTATAAACATATACAGTATATATATAATTTATATATTTCTTATTTTCTCCATATCTCCACATGTAAACACCTCATTTCACTACTTCCTTTCCTGCACTGAAACACATTGTTTTTCTCCTCTAAACTGGCTTCTCTATAGACTTATATTTTATTATTCGGTCAACGAGAAGGTGGCCGAACAAATGAAAGAACCAACGCAAAATACACAGCAAATCTAGTGAGTGATTAAATTCTGGAAATTTCTCTATTCATTTGAATGGGTGGAATATTGGTGCTGCTAGAGTGTAGTAGAAATTTTCAGAGACTCTTAGCAATTTGATTAATATAAGCCTATTATCAAACAAGGAAATTGTAGAAAGGTAAAGCAGCACAGATATCTGACATCCGGACGTCACACACATAGAGCAGCCGAAGGCAAAAAGGCTCCAGCATCTTCTGAGCTTCCATGGTTTTAGTGTCTGTAGACGTCACTGCCAAGATATGGTGCAAATCAGTAATATGATATGTTTTTATCAATCTTTTACATAATACTTTATATAACACTTTATATAACGAAGTGGCCTCAGTTCAGGTCTTTCCAGAACTTTCCTGACCCTTTGTCCTCTCCTATGCACAAACAAGGCCTCAATAAGAAATGAACAGGATGACCAATATGCAACAACATCATACTGAAGGAATGTAGATGTACTGATTAAATAAACACATTGATATAAAGGTGTGTTGAAGAAAATCCCCAACAGAGTGGTGATGTCACTGCCATTCTAGGATTTTGCTCCTTCGATCAATTTTCGTCTTTCATTGACAAATGCTGCATAAAAACAGAGGAGAACTTGTCCTGTGTTGACACATATAAATTTTATGGTAACAGGTCGAGACCTTGCTGCCCAAGCATCCAATAAATGTATTAGCTGGATTTAATTAAATCTTGTCAGTTAAAAAAGTGACTATACTGATAAACTATACTGATGCCCTGCTCCATTTGCCTGGTAAATCTGCATTCTGTTCCCAATGAAATGAATGAACTGCTTTAACAGAATTAGTTTGACTGGACTTAACAAGAGAGATCATATTACTCCTACATCAGCTTCTCTCCATTGGCTTCCTGTTAAATCTAGAATAGAGTTTAAAATCCT
>JAUMTR010277761.1:0-13465 GCA_032270685.1 Microctenopoma stevenorrisi | reverse complement strand
TTGTTAAAGTAGTCCACACTACCTTTCCATTGTGATAGTGGTCTGATGAAATAGTTATATGGATGGGATGTATTGCTGTCACTGTGCAAAGTTGCTTTATTGAACTGCTACTGTGACTCGACTGTGGCAATCTCTCACATTTGTCAAGGGAAAATTGGACTTGGAAATAGTTTAATTAATTTCTCTTTTCCTTAAAAGCCCAACCACTCCACAAAATTACATTCACACATCTGCTGGCATGCTCCCTACTTTATTCTACAGAATAAATTGATGTGCAATGTAGTCTAGACTAGAAGGACCACACTGTCATTCTGCTGGAATGGACATTTACTGTGCTCTTTGACTAATTGTTAAGCCCGTATGTAGTGTATATATATATAATGTATCTTTCTCTCTGTCATTTCCTTCTAACTTTTTATTGAAAATTTAGTGATGTCATGATAAAGATGACAGTCCATGTTGTGGTTGTATAAATAATACTTAATGTGGGATGTAAACAGTGTCATGACTATAATAAACTATTACCTACTTGCTTGGTGAGATAATGTTTTATCAATCAATCAAATCAATCAATCAAATTTATTTATATAGCACTTTAAAAACAACATCTTGTTGACCAAAGTACTTAACATAAAATATAAAAGAAGTGAAAATAAAATGATCTTAACCTTAACAATTTGTATGAGTAAAAACTTTTATAAAATCTGTTTATAGAAAATACTAAAGATTTTAGTACATTTATTTGTTTAAACCCAACATAATTATCATTGGCAAAATAATTTTGTAGATTTTTATGTTACCATAAAAACATAGTTTTCCAGCTTTCCAATTTCCATAACACCACTGTAGAAAGAACACTGAATTCAATACATTTGAAAATACTGAATAGACAAAAGTGGATGAACATTTGTACTTGTGGAAAAAATGGAAATGTCATTCTTCAGCATATAACCCATAAGTGATGGGTAATCAAAACATTGTAATTGGTTTTTCCCCAAAATAGGCACGTCCTAGTTCATGCCAAACTGTTTAATTTAAAGCTTGTTCTAAACTCCAAAAGTGAATGTGTGCATTTCACAACATTTTTCTCAAAAGAAACCTAGGAAGTGAAAACGCACCAGGTTTTAAAAGTGATGTATACCACAGCACCTAAACTGTTCATTTGACAAATTAAACAAAACAAAAGGTTAAGGTTAAACTCTAGAGATTAACACTATCTGATGGAGCTGTCTGTCAGTCATCCACCTATCTTGCATCACAGTCCGTATGTTGATGGTAGAAGATGAAAAAAATAACTTGTAAAGTTTGTTTTTGTTCAGACAAAGATTAGGAACATTAGACATAATGGCCTGTATCTGGCCTTAGGTGAAGACAAGATAGCAGATAACTGTGGGTGGAGTCAGACAGATATGACTCCACAATAACCAGGACCGACACAGAAGCATACACATACCCTCCCACCAAAAAAAAAAACATGTGCCTCTCAGTGAGCTGTAGGGAGCATGAAGCTAACAAATATACAACTGGTTGTTTATGTTTAAAAAAATGACCATCAACACCATGAACATATAATTCTGAATCTAACTTTGCGTCAGTTTTCTCACCCAATAAAGTGAAATAGACTGGACAAAGGGGCTACTATGTTCTTTTATATATTTAAAATATATAAAGTAAGATAGCTCAGTTGCTGCAGCAACTCAAACCTGAGTGTGAGCAGTTTGATTCTCATTCCTGGGGTTGCGATATCCTTAGACAAGACACTTAGTAAAATCCGGGTGTGGCACAACCTGTGCAGATGGACACATGCACCTCAAGGGGGTCAGTCAGTCACCGTAAATGTAATGGATTAATCTCAGTTATATAATCTATAAAAAAAGACACAGATCATGCAAAAAACCTTGACTACTGGTGACATGTTTATAAGGGCATGAAAGTGAGTCATTAAGCTGGTGGCACAGGTGTAGAACTATGAGGTGCTGGAGGCCACACATTGGAAAAAGCGCGATCCAATTTTTACGTCTTTCAAAAACAGACCACGCATAATCTGACTAAATCTGTGTTATGTGTGTATGTGAAGTATATCTATAAGGCGTGTGTAAGCATATTCACCTCATGCATATGTCCAACAATATGACCCAAAATAAATTAAAACTCTGATACAAGACATCTTTTTTCTGTGCCATCCCAAAGATAGCAATGGTCTCTATCTGGCCACCTGTATAACAAGTCTGGCTCCACCCCTGGCAATTTCAATGCAGCAATGCTTTTATTTGTTATTCCTTTGTAGCAATGGCGTTTTGATTCCACACAACGGTATGGGATCAAATGGGGCTGCCTTTATTAATAAAATTGTGATTAGTTATGACATTTAACCATGCAGTTTTAAATGGCGTTATGGCGTGTAAAACATATGTATAACATGTCTGTCTGAGTCCACAGTCTGTCCTGTGGAGCAATTTGTATGTGGTTTTTGGTACTTTATGTTGCCATAGTGACTGAGAATGCCAATAGAAGACATCTGGTGACTGCACAAAATATTTTGATAGCTCAGGCTTGATAGCTCAGTTGGTAAAGCAGTCGTCTTCAAACCGAAGGTTGAGCAAGTTCGATTCCCAGTCCCACCAGGTTACATGTCGTGGTGTCCTTGGACAAGACACTGATACCTCGTGGTAGCGCAGACACAGGTCTAGCAGCTATCCAAACAACAATTTTCCCAAGGGGATCAATAAAGTACTCAATATTATTATTATTGGAATCCACAGTGTATCCTGTGAGCTCAACCTGTGTAATTTGTGTGTGGAGAAACTGTATCTGGGCATGTGAGCCATCTTGATGAAGCTTCAGCCAATCAGGAGTGACACACCATGTGATGTGTCACAAATCCAAACTGTTTGTGAAAGTTGATAATACATTAAAACGAGCAGTACTTAACAAAGGGGATACTAATTTATTGGGTTCACACATAGTAAAAAAGCAGCTGCTACACTTCAAAACCATTTTGTTGAAGTGTTAGCCAATCAGAGAGCAGGGGCTCTTTTCAGAAAGCAGTTGCTATTGGATAAACCTTTTTTGAGATAACCATGACCTGGATGACTGAGAACCTTCACAGACAAGTAATAATTAATGTATGTCATAAAGCTTGGAGACTGGAAGCTCATCAATGTGATATTTACAGGTGTGATTGGCTGCATTGATGGATCTCACATTACCATCATAGCTCCTTCAATAAATGAGAGATTATGTGAATAGATCTGTCCACAGTATTAAGTGTAAATGGTAGCTTTTAACCTTCCAAATGAAATGTACTTTACAATACAGCTGCTGCAGCTAGTTATTTTTTTCCCTTGATAAGTGTTGTTGAATACATAATTAGCAACGTGGAAGCAAAGTGGCCTGGGTCTGTGTATGACTCTTGAATTTTTCACCTGAGTCCACCCTGAGTGACAGAGTTGCATGTGGTGGGTTTATGTACAGTACAGCTTCATCCTGATCAATGTTCTGTTCCCTACTATTGCAACTGAAACAATAAATTGTATCTTGTATTATCATAGAAGTTTGAAGCAACCTCTGCCAGTGCCATCTGCCAACCTCTGACCCTGAGCCCGGCCCACAGCAAAGCTACAACATAGCTCACTGCAGGACACGAGCCCTGTCAGACATTGTCTGCCACAATCATTTCTGACATCACCTCCCCAGAGTCAGAGAAAGACAAAATGTATCATATTTTATAAACTCTCCTTTATTTCCTGCAAATACAACTGTTGACTTTTATAGTGCTTTGTCTACTGGGTGTCATAGCAAGTTAACAATATCCCTACTGAGCTGTGCTGTGGAGGTTGATGGACCTTCTTCCTCCTTAATGGACCGCTTATCATTTCCAGCATTGCTCTGTTCAAGAGAAAGAAGCTGCGAGTTGGATGCAGAACAACACTATTAACTGAAACCAAAGTTATTTTACAAAAGTGTAGACCTCAACCTCTTTGCATCTTCCCTTTTGTGGCGGCTGATAAAATGTCTTCATCGTCCTCCTGTAGTGAAACAGAATTTCTATCTTATTTTCCACCCTTTATTAACAATTTGGTAAGTGTAGCAACTTACAACAGCATGGACTTCTGTTATAGCAGAGGGCTCCACAAGACAGATTACACCACCACTTACTGGTAGAAAAATATTAGTCAGCTGATGATTTCCCAGAACAGTGCCCCATCTAATGTTTTTCTTTTTGGTAAATACAGTGCATGTCTCATCACATTTTTTCTGACTCTGAGTCACCTTAGAATAGATTGATATCTGACAGCAACAGTAGCCAATTACAGAGAACTTTAGCCTACAAATTTAATGGATAGACTTTACATCTAACCTATACCACACATTTTGAGAGAGATGGAGTGATGGACTGGCTGCAGATTTTCTTTGTTTAAGGGATTTTCCTAAGAACTAAATATAGCTATCACATGTAGAATGTAACCACTGAATGTAGTTTAATGAGAGAAGGCTAAACAACATCACAATTGCTTGTAAGTGATAACTCACCGGTTTGAGCTATATTTTTATATCTGTGAAGGTTCTCAGTTATTCAGGTCATGGTTACCTCAAAAAGCAACTGGACTTGTTTGGTTTCTTGACGACATTTTACCCTTCCAGTCCAGAGGGCTTTCTCAGTCTGACTGACTGGTGTGAGTAGCAGGTTTATAAAGCCTTTGGAACCCTCAGGTAGGTGTCAGGTTGTCCTACCCAGGCTTTCACGTATGTTAATGTGACCACCTGTTTACACTGACCACAAGTGGTCACTGTGGTCACAGTTTACACTGGAAGTTTCACCAGGTGGCCCAGGTGAAACTTCCAGGATACCTCAAAAAAGGTTTATTCAATAACAACTGGACTTCCTCTACACCTGAAAGACAAAGGCCACTCGTTTGAGGACAGTGAAGTCAGGATCCTAGACCGGGAAGCTGATTGGTTTAAATGAGGTGTGAAAGAAGCAGTTTACTGCAAGTTTGAATGACCCTCGTTAGTGGTGGCCACCCACTTACAATGCCGTTATTACGATTAGTTGCTGCCATGTCCTCTTTGCGCCTGTGCGCTCGAAAAACATATGGAATATGAATGTTGAATGAGTGGAAGACCAAACATTTTTCTTAACTTAATTATTTTGGTATGTTATTTTATATGTCATATTTATCATATCGTCATATTTAAGTTTTGTCTGGAAAACTATGTTTTATGATAACATAAAAATCTACTAAATTATTTTGCCAATGATAATTATATTGTGTTTAAACAAATAAATGTACTAAAATCTTTAGTATTTTATATAAACAGATTTTATAAAAGTACTTACTAATTTAAAGGCACCTGAGAGATCTGCCCTGTCAAACATCGGAGTGGTTAGAGTGTAGTGTAAAGGAAAACATGAGTGTGTAAGTGAGGAAGGTTGGAATGTACTGTAATTTTTCATGTTAATACTGGTTTGATTTAACATGTAACAATAAGATTACCTACATTTAATAATTTTGACCACTCACACCAATGCATATACAGCAAAGGAAAAGGGAAAATACCATAAAGATTAAGAGTTTTTTGCAATTTTTTACACAACTCATGCACTATACTTAAACACAGGCACGCTCACTACAATGAAGAGCACTTGCTACTGACACTAGGTGACTGTTCACACAATCCACTAAATATTTAATTTTGAACCTATATAACCTAACCTAATATATTCTAAATTATTGCGTTATTAATGCATACTAGATGAGGCAGGTTCTCTGTGTTTTTGTCTCTCTTTCACACAGGAGCCATTGTTTACAGGAAACCAGCACATGAGAGTAAACCAAACATGTTCGGAGCAGAGAGGAAAACTTTGGTTGGAAGTTAAAAGAGGACACATAGACTCTATAAAGACTACGGAGGCTGAGGTAGACAATAGCACAGAAGTTGATGTTTTTCAACATTCATTACCATCAGTAACTTTGATCATGCACAGAACAGCTCATGTTGCAGAAACAGACATAACACATTTGTGCTTGACGTCAGTAATATAACATCTGTGATCCTGACAGTTTCTAAATATTTGGGTGTCAAATATAACTTAGCTGAACTACAATATATCCAGAATGAACCAGTTGAAGGGTTATTCTGGATGCTTTAGCCCTTTTTTAGTTCTCCTAACAGATCTGTGGAACCAAGCCAGAGAGAACAAAACCCCTGTAGTAAATTTCATGCAAAACTTTAAGGCTGGAGGGGTGTAAGGCTGGAGGAGAACTGAACCACTGCAGACATTTAACATAAATATGATTTAATTTTGAATAAAATCTGTTAAATTACTACTAGTTAATATTCAGATTGCAGTTCATGTTCAAATTGGTATCCTCTCACATTGCTAGCCAGCAAACTGATTGGGGGACTTGTATAAGATAAGCTACATGTCGTAGATTAATTCTCCTAGGTGTCAAATTTGATGTTGATTTATAAACTACCACTGTTATCCTTTTTATTCGAGAATAAAATATTGCAGGGCGTTTAATAAGGGTCGAACCTTAGAAGCTTACATTTTCCTGCAGGCTTCACTTAGTCACAGCAAGTGGTTGATTTTGTAGTAAAAATCATGCATAACATGTAGTATACCTAATAAAATAACTTATTTAGCAGAACAAGTTCACAAGGCTAGCCTCTCAAATTACAGTACTGTCAAAGAGGTCACAAATCTAGGTCTTGGTATAGAGAATTCTATTGGTAATTTCTTAATAAGAGTGTGTCAAGTTGCTCAAAGTACATTGGCTGAAAATTTCCCCTTCTGCCCAAAATGCAGTCTCTCGGTAACAGAAGTCTGATGTAAACGGACTGGAAAAAAAAGAACACTAAAGTTTTCATTACTGTCATGTATCCATTTTTGAGCAATAAAATATAGTACACAAGAAGTCCTTGAAGTCCTGTTACATTATGTATGTACAAGTATAAATAGTATAAATAGTTTTGATATCTGGGAAGGTTCTCAGTCATCCAGATCATAGCTATCTCTAAAAAAAAAAGTTCATCCAGGAACTGAGATTGTGTCTTCCTAACACCATCCAGGAGGAGGTGCTGCTTTTTAGAGCACAACTTTCACAGCAGCAAAAGAAAGACAGACACAGAAACCCCAAACTCTACAAACAAGGTTCAGACACGCCAGCTGAAATAACATGGAGAAATAAAGACAACAACAACACATCACATCCATAAGACAAATGGTTAAAGAACTTAGAAAGACAGTATACTCTCTGGCAAAACCAGAATGTACGCTTTTAGGCATGTGCCTCACCACCACACATTTGAAGTACAATGACACTTTTGTGGCCAATCTCTACATGAAAGAAGTAGAGAACAGAGCCCTGAGGGGTTACACCCAGCAACTGGTTCGGGTATGTGGATGATACCTGGGTCAAGATTAAAACACAAGAGGTGGAAAGTTTCACCAAACATTTCAATGCTGTGGACATTTTTTTACTCGAGAGGATGTCACAGGCAATAGCTTGGCCTTCTTGAACAGTGTGATAGAGGAGGACAGGAGCCTGAACATTGAAGTGTACAGAACCCACACATACATCAGTACCTGCTCTTTGACGGTCAGAAAAGATTCCCACTAGAACAGAAAATAAGGAGGAAAATCTAGGAGAAGATCTAATAAGAGCACTGCAACAACTCAGAGAGAAAAGAACACATGTAAAAGTGCCACTCCTTGCAGGGGTGTCCGGAAAGCCACAACATCCTTGTTCAGTTCAAATCAACAACAACAACACACTGAGGCATAAACTGGACCATTCCAAGGACGAAACACCCAGACATTAACAGAGCAATGCAGCATGACCAATGCATTGAGAATGTACAGATCTGTACATAGGTGAAACCAAACAGCAGCTCCATAAATGCATAGCTCAACATAGAAGAACTAGCCCGACTCAGTAGTTTACCAACATCTGAAAGACAAAGGCCACTCATCGGAGGACAATAGCATCAGATGTTTTGACCAGGATGCTTCAAACGAGGTGTGAGAGGAGCAGGCTTTTCCCTTCATGAGGTCAATGTTTCAGGGGAACCACAGCCTCAGATCCTAGCAAGAAAAAGAACCAAGACAAAAATAAAGTGAAGGACAAGAGTCAAATGACACTGAAATCTTCTGAATGGGTTTCAAATCTCAAAGTGTCACAGAGTTAAAACAACGGCAATATTCAGTCACAACCTTCTGATTTTAAATCAGCCAATCAGCTTCTGTTAGGAAACTACAGCACCACCTTCATCCTCCACCTCTCTGCTGTCTTCATTATCCACCTACAGTCAACAATGTTCCATCCCCGATTAAAAAACCTTTTACAGTAATACATCTCCACCCACAGCCTCCACCAGCAATCTCTAGTTGCTGCCTTCACCCGTGGATTATGGATTATTAGGAAACTCATCATCATCCATCAATGCTGTGAATTTAAGGTGGTAATGGGTGTAGAAAAGTCTTTTTAATGTTTAGACATCTATTTAAGATAAATTGATATTTTGTTTTCAAATAATACAGCACCAATGTGTGAACCTGGGTTATGTTTGGTATTTTAACACAGCACATATTGGCTGTGGTTTCCTCTAGATTGTTGTCTCTTGTGTTAATCAAATAATATGCTGTATTACCCTATGTAATCCCATACATAGTAAGATTTAAAATGTATATCTGTAAAACGTCCTGATCTTAAAAGGGCACTGAAACTAAATTGGCCTACATAAACTAAAATTATAAAAATTGTGCTTCTTCCTCTGTCTCCATCTTTCTTTAGGTATGTTTGTCACTTTAGGCCTGTGAGGAGATGAACTTTTGATTGTTTCACTTCATGGTGCCTTTAATCTATGATTCCTAACCAGGGGAACTTATAGCCTGTACTCAGGGGATACAGCCTCTGATAAGGGGCTCAACAAAGGAAATACTATTAGGTTTCATAAATACATAGACATTAGAACTTTATGGAGGAAAATAGTTCAGTAGCTGAACTACAGGAAAATTAGTATTGAATAGTAAAAGTAAAGTAAAAATAACCAATTAGCACTATATTGTTCCGGCCCCAGCCGTTCTGTGTGTGTGCTCTCTCTCCTCTCTCGGTGAACCTGTGGGCGTGGCTCTGCTCATCGGCGGCTGGCCCTCGTGTTGGATTGGCTTGGCTCCCGACCTCACCGCGTTCGCAGCTGCACCTCGTTAGCTGACACGGATAAAACCCTGTGGGTCCGACTGAACAGCAGCGACTGACCTTGTGGACTGCTCGCTCTCGCCTCGACCACTCGCTAGCTCGACACTCGTGCAGCTGTTGTTCACCATCAGACACACACCACCTCCCCTTATCTCCCCTCTTATCCTTTGTCCTGTTCATGCAGTGGACCGAGAAGGCCTCGCTCGGCTGGATGGCGTGGTCCGGCACCGCTGGGTTCAGCCATGTCTCGGTGAAGCAGAGGAAATTGCAGTCCCGAATGTCCCTCTGGAACTTTACTCTTGCCCTGAGATCGTTGAGTTTGTTTTCCAGTGACTGGACGTTGGCGAGCAGGATGCTAGGCAAAGGTGTGCGGTGGGCACGGGCTCTCAGCCTGTTCCTGAAGCCGGCTCGTTTACCTCTGGGCCGCCGCATCGCGTTGCGTCCTTTGTCCTCCCTCAGGACTTCTCTCGGCCAGTCCTGATCCGGGTTTAAAAGCTTTGAATTGTGAGTACATTGTATACCAATAGAAACAAGGGTGTCTCTATCTAATGTACTCAATGGCTTAGTTTTTAAAGGTTTAGAGTTGCAGAATGATAAGTTAAACGACAAAACCAAAGTAAAAGAGGTCGGAGCAGTCGTGACGGCAGCCGACCTCACCGGCGCCATCTTACTTTATCATCTAATACCTCTCCAGCTCCTTCATACTTTAGTTTTTTTGCATGAATTTTGGTTCAGCAAATGTTCTGATCCAAACTTTGAGGAACTCTTCTATCATTTCTGATAGGATTGCCACACAGTTACTTTATCTTAGTTCCCAATCCGCTGCTCGTCTGCTACCCAGAAAACCCACTAAAAACTGTCCAGTAGCAAAACACAACGCAACATTAATTTAGAGGTCAACAGTCAGCCGAGATTCTCAACTATATGGCAAAACAGATGTGTTTTGACTGTACCCATTTTTTCTCGCCTTCACGAGTGCCCAATCATGCTGACCCCTTACACACACAAAACACAACAATTTTTTGCCCTATCCTGCCACTGTCTTCGCGCCCCCGGGGGACTTTTCTCCCTTTTGTCATTGCTCTAGGTACCTCACATGTGTAAACACTGCACGCACACTCACACAACATTTACCCCCTCAGCTGCAGCATGTCATCTTACTTCAGTATTAAATCACCACACAGGATTTATGAGGAAGCCAATGATTTAATATGAACTTACCAACACCAGTCCTAGAAAACCTCCCCGCCAACCCACCTGTTTTAATCTGGTTGGCTGACATTGCAAAAATACTCTGAGATCCAGAACTTTAACTTTATATATATGGTTTTATTACATAAATAGAAGAAGTAAGATAACAGAGTAAAAAAATCGCAAGCAAGCGGCAGCAGAGTAAAAGCAGCAGCAGAGACCCCTAGACACTACTTCTCACTCTTTTATTCAGGCCTTCACTAACACGGCATAACCAAGTAATTTGATATGTGTTTATCAACCATTTATATAATGTTTTCTTATTTAACCAAATTCCTCTGGCCTCTTCTGGAGTTTCCAGACTTTCCTGGAACCCTCTGTCTTTTCCTCTTTCCTGCACAAGCAGAAGGCCGAATATTTCACAATAGCCCCTTCAGAGGATATACAGAACAATACATATAAATGAATACATTGAATACATTTTATGAAGGGGAGCCTGACAAACCCAGACAAGGAACAGGACTCTGAGAATAACCACACAGAGCCAGGCAACAATGAGGGCGGGATTTCCCCTGCCCAACACTTCAGCATTCCGAAACTGCCTGGACAGATCAGAACCCCAGAGAATATTTGGAAAAATGCAAAGACACCTGGACAAAGTAGACAGGCCACCACCCTGGAAAGGCCGGTCTGCAGCAAGAGTGGTGCAGGAGAGAAGTGATAGAGGGGGTGCCAGAGCCGGTTAGAGAGGCCATGCTTAACAACCTTGATTTGGCTGGAAGCAAATCTCACGTAGAATGGAAAGATTAAAGAATTACAGACCCAGTCGCTGAAGTTGCAGCTTGGTAATGTGAGACAAAAGGCCAATGAAAAGAAAAGACCAACAACTGACAAGCAAATGGTGGCTGAGGCCTTCCCAAACGACTCATCCACCTTGATTTGTTTCCAATCCCACCGTGGGAGGGACATCAATATTTTTGACCATCAACATCCAGCCCACTAAGGACAAGATTTCACCCAAGACAGTTGAAGTAGTGGGGTTCTCTGGAGTAGGTATCATAGGCATCAATTTTATCAATTTCAGATGCCCTGGAACCCTCCTGCTCTCCTTGGAAGACTCAAATTTTACCAATTGAAAAGGCAGGGACAAGCATATACCGCATGGCACATGATTTGCGTAATATTAACGCAATCTTGATCAATAATTTGAGCCCAGCTCAGAAATGGTTCACGTATAGACGTATAATTGATCAAGTGGAAACAGGTGAGGAAAGTGTCGGGAGCAAGATGAGTGAGTGATTGAAAACAGCTGCAGAAATTCAACGTAAGTGGAATGTGAACAGCTAATCCTGAAGGAAGAAAAGGTAAGACCTGATTTACAGGGCCAACCACTAGAGTACTCAGAAGAACTGTTTACAGATGGGTGCTGTTTTAAGCATGACACAGAAGGACTACAGCAGGATATGCTGTGGTCAGGAGAAAAGGAAAGACTTACAAGGTCATGAAAGCAGGAAGTTTGGAAGGACAACAATCAGCCCAGAAAGCAGAAGTAATGGCGATTATAGTAGCTCTGAAACTAAAACAGGGGAAGAAGGTGACCATTTACACAGACTCAGCGTACGCAACTGGAACAGCCCATGTTGAACTAGGACAGTGGGGAACAAAACCATAAAACACGAACAAGAGATGAGAAAACTAGCAGCAGCACTCTTACTAGTGGCCATAGAGGTGGCCACAGTGAAGTTGAGAATGGACCAGAATATCAAACAAAAATTGGCTAAAATCTGTGTAAAGACTAAATTTAACTGGCTGGAAGCCCTCCTGATAGCCCTAATGGCCGTGAAGTGCTCACTGAATCAAGGGACTGGGTTCATTCTATATGAGCTCCTTACAGGGAGACAGTGCAGGTGTATGTATTACCCATAAACAAGATGATGAGTTTTATACAAAGTATATTTTGATGAATTGCAAGCTCTCATTGCAGGTATTTCTAGGCACGCAGGAGAAAGGCAGGAGAACACCAGGAGTGGGTCTCCACCAACTAGGAAGGAATTCAACTTTCAAAATGTTACAGACCTTACAGAAGTTACAAACATTCTATAAATGTTCTACGGCATTTAGGAATACAATATTGTTAACATTGCATTAACAAAACATTCTGACTCCAACATTCGAACAACCTTGTAATAACATTGTATATCTAATGTTTCCTAAAAACATTTACACAATGTTAACTATTAAACCCTGGAGGAACATTCTAACTGTAACATTCTAAGAATCTTCTCAAAATGGGTTCAGTGAGATGTTCCTTAGAAAACATTCAGACAATGTTGATCATAAAACCCTGGAAAAACATTCTAACTGTAACATTCTAAGAATATGTTAAGTGGTATGGTTCTTAGAAAACATTCCGATAATGTTAATCATTAAACACTAGTAGAATATTTTAACTGTAACATTCTAGGAGCCTTCTAAAACAGAGGTCTCAGACTCGCGGCCTGAGGGCCAACTGCGCACATATTTTGTGGCCACCCACAAAGGTATGAAATTATAATATTAGTGCGGCACGCGAAGTGAGTGGACCTCTAATGGGGCCACTTTGCCAGCTCGCTGTTCCTACCGGCTACAAGCAGTCCAAACCTGCAACAATAGCACAGTGTGTAATTCAATTCAATTCAACTTTATTTATATAGTGCCAATTCACAACATAAGTTATCTCACGGCACTTTACACTGTAAAGTCTAAGACCCTATCCATTATATCAATATATACAGAAACATTGAGAAAACCCAACAGTCCCACTTGAGCAAGCATTGAGGCACAGTGGAGAGGAAACTCCCTTTTAGAGGAAGAAATTTCCAGCAGAACCAGGCTCAGTGTGGGCGGCCATTTGCCTCAACCGGTTGGGGTTAGTGGACAGAGGAGAGAGAAAAGAACACCAGGTAACACATCATAACAACTACAAAGTGCAGCGGATGAAGCTGGGCTTGTAATTCAATTCAATTTTATTTATATAGCGCCATTTTACAACAAAAGTTATCTCAAGGCACTTTACAGTGTGAGGTTTA